>CM035795.1:44562046-44649546 GCA_020466265.1 Siphamia tubifer | reverse complement strand
CAAATGAGTTTTTTTTTTTATTAATTCATTCCTAGTTTCTAGGACGCAGTGTAAGAAAATAGTTCTGTCCAGATGGTGTCAACAACCAGATGCATGAACTCCCAAAGAATGTAGCAGGTTTCATTCTGGTTTGGTCTTTTGGTCCTGGGTCACCCTCAGAGTTTAATGTGTGTTTCCTGTGGTTGTGTTCAGAGTTTACAGTGTTCACAGTGGGAAACTCCAGAGGTGTCTGCAGGGTTCATCCACTGATGAAGGCGCCCCACTCAAGGTAACTGCTGCTTTGTGTGACCTGGAGTCTGATTGGCTCTGTGGTCTGATGTGGTCTGCAGCACCCTATAATGTAATGATTTCCTGAAAATGTAACATTTTCACTTAACTCAAATCAAAATGTAATACAACCCATTAATGTAATACAATATCTTGACTGATCTTGCAATAACATTTTTACCAATAATATAATACTTTAGAAAAACTTGACAGATAATGTCGTATAGAGTTGTACATGTAGTGTTTTGATAATCTGAGAATGTTTCTACACTGGATTTGAAACAACAGAATGAGTACTGGGTTAAAGGGGGCGTGGCTTTGGAGGTAGAGCCATGATATAGGTGTTTTTATGTTCCTTGTTTTTGTGTACGAGTTGATGAAACATAATTTTGTTCTACACTGTATTGCGTTGATGTGACATTGGAATGAGAAACTTCATCTTGAATGTTAAAAAATTAACATATATGAGTCATGTATAATAATGTTATTATCTGTCAAATCTGACATAATCAGTTTGGAAAAAAAAAGACCCACCTAAAAATGTAATAAATCGCCAATAATCTAATAAAGTATTGTATTATTGGTAAATGTTATTATATTATTGGTGAAATGATTACATTACTGGGTTTTATTTATATTTTTTATTGAGTTAATGCAAATTGCAATTATATTTTCAGGCATTATTACATTATAGGGTGATACATGGTCTGATGGGATGTGATGTGGTCTCTGTACTGCAGGTTCACATGGATCCATCTGGAACTTTTTTTGCCACCAGCTGCTCTGATAAATCCATATGCATCTTTGAATACGAGTCTGGAGAGTGTGTGGCCACGCTGTTTGGACATTCAGGTAAAAAAAACATTCAGGTAAACACACACACACACACACAAAAAAAAAAACATTCAGGTAAAGTTAAAAAAAAAAAAAAAATCAGGTAAACTTCACATTTATTCATTTGTTCCAGAGGGGTGATTTGTTTTGCAGCAGATGATTTGTGATTTGTTTGGAAACACAATCTAAAAGCACAGTAAGGACATAAAAACAAAACACAATGAGAGCAGCACAATACAGATAAAGTGCTAAGTGTGCATTTTTTTTTGGTGCAAATGATGAAGATATAATTTTTATATATATCTATCTATATCTATATTATAGTATTTAATAAAAAATATATGCATATGTATACATATTTACACATACATTAGTTAGAATAAAAACTAATAACAAGAGAAGCACTCAGAGAGCACAGCCTCCTCCAAGGTAGATCAGCCCCCCCCCCCCCCCCCCCAAATGACCCACATGAACAATAGGTTTCACTTATACTTCTGTCTGCCCCGACCATTCCAGTGAAACGCACACATGCCCCCCCCCAATCTCACCACCAAAACGTAATCATTTGTTCCTTGTGCCAGTATAAACATTTCCTGAAAGTCTCAGCCAAATCTGTCCATAACTACTTTAGTTATCTTGCTAAAAGACAGACAGAAACAAACAAACGGCAGCCAAAGCATAACTCGCCCCTTCTGTGGCAGAGTAATAAAAATAATGATAAACGGTTCAGCTGGGGCACACATGGTTGATGGGAGCTGGTCTTCATACTTACATGAGTCCAATAATGAGTGTTTGTTACTCCGTCCTCCAGAAGGCACTGCTCTGAACCAACATACCTGACAAAAGCCACTAAGAAGAGTGACTAATAATAATATTGCGAAGCCTTAGTTATTGTAAATATGTTGTTGCTTTTTCTAAGCTGATATTTGGAGCAAATATTGATTTTGGTTTCTTTGTCAAATGAAAACAAATGTCAGAAAATGTTTGAAAACATGTTCTTCTTCTGTGTTTCCTCAGAGATCGTCACCTGTATGAGGTTCAGCCAAGACTGCAGACACCTCATCACCGTGTCTGGAGACAGGTAACGTTACCTAGGCAACACACCAACCCTGTGACAAGTACATGGAACTGATCTGGACCTGGTCTGGGATGTGGGCCTTCAGCACTGGGCCAGTGGAACCAGACCAAGACCACATGGTGACATCATTTGAACTGATTCTGGTTGTGTGTGTTTTTGTGTGTGTGTCGTACAGCTGTGTATTTGTGTGGCGGTTAGATTGTCACATGACTGCTCTCATGAGGAAGAGGCAGGGCTTGAGGAAGCTAAATGCTGCCACCAATGCCATCGGCCCCAAACATATCAGGTGAGTCGAGTTCAAACGTGGTTTGGTCTAACACAGTGGTTTTCAGAGTGTGAGGTGGGCTTCCACTGGTGGGTGCTAGAGGACTACTGGGAAGGCACGGTGTGAGGGGAAAAAAAACTAAAACAAAAAAGTGTAAACATGTGGTTAGCTCATTACAGTCCATACAGTTAGATAACTACAGTGTGCAGTATTGTACAACCACGGTGTGTTGACTGTTTGTCCAGGAGGGAGACCTTCATCACTGTCCCGTCATCACAGCTGCCTCAGATGGAGGAGGAGGAGGAGGAAGAGGAAGAGGAGCAGGAGGAGGCCGACACTGGGACACCAGGCAGGCTGGACCCAGGCATCGGTGAGGAACCGTGGGTTAGATACTATCTGTGGGGGTGACAGGGGCTATGCCATGCTTCTGTCCCAGCGCAACTGTGGCTACAGATGTAGTTTCCCACCACCTGAGTGAGAATGTGACAGTGAATGAATAATGGATTGACTACGCACTCATAGAAAAATTATATAGAAATTTAATCCATTATTATCATCACTATTATTATTATTATTATTATTAGATATGTTCGGTGGTGAAACTGTAGATGGACTGAACTAGGGCTGGGCCATATAAACCAAAAATTATATCTTGATATATTTTTGTGTAATGTCTCCCTCACTTGTGTTTGCAGCTACATTCACATCCGAGTAGTGAGGGGAAGGGGGCGGGGCCAGTTGTGCTCCGATATAGAGAGAGGAGTGGCATAATAATGCTGAGTGAGAGCCAGACAAGGAGAGGACAGATATAGGGGAGGGGGGAGAATCTAATTTTAATTCAAATTTGTAGAAATTTAAGTGGTCCAGTAGATTTTATGTAAAGTTGGTGATAGACACTGACGTTTAATAACGTGAAGTGTGTATAATCCGCTCACCTGGACACCACAGAGTTAAAGAGTGTCTGACTGTTGGTGTTTGTGTTTTTCTTAGACCATCAAGTGCTCCAATCCAACGGGAAACTGCCCATGTGGTTGAGGAAACTGGTCAGTGCATTTGTCATCATGTGACCATGTAGAAGTGGGCGGGGCCAGGCCTGAGCTCAGGTGTGTTTTGTGTTCAGCAGGAACAGGCGGAAAAAGCCTCATCCGCCATCCAATCAGATGCTGAGCCTCGTCAGGTGCGCGGTCGGTGGGGAGAGCAAATTAAGCCATTGATCATCTGCTCCAGCTTCTCCCCGAGTCCCACCAAGACGCAAGAAGAGGAGGAGGAGGAGGAGCAGAGGAAGGAGGGAGGAGACAAAGACTTCCACCCCCAAAGTCTGGAGACTCTCCTAGGAGATGAAGAGGAGGTGAGTCCCTGATGAAGGCTATGAAATGACACTGACATGATCATAGACATGTGGGTCATTCCATATGAAACCAACTGATTTTAAAAACATTTCTCACCTGACCCTCTCAAATGTTTCTGAATGTTTATATACTTATAGAACATTTTATATATATATATATATATATATATATATATATATATATATATATATATATATATATATATATATATATATATATATATATATATATATATATATATATATATATATTATATAAAACCCAAAATATCAAGGCTTAATTGTAAATGGGTAAATGAGTAGCACTGTAGAAGTTTGAAGTGGATAAAAGGAGCATTTTATCCACCCATTATCCTTTTTCACATGGCAGCCATCTTGAAAAGAAAATAAGCCTTGTGGGTAAATACAGGACATAAACACAAGAGGAGGCGTGTCGGCATCGTTTGACATGTTGACCTCACAGATGTGGACAGAACTGGAGCAAAAAGGCTACATGAACTTTATCCAAGGATAGATTCACCACATTAAAGGAAAGGGCATGAGAAAAAGAAAATAGCAGTTCACGCTAACTTATGCTAAGTAATGCGAACTAACAGTGCTAGCACAACATTTACATTATGGTATGAATTTGTAGCAAAATAACTGAAATAGTTATGGATGGATTTGGCTGAAATGTGTATCTTTGTTAATGTTACTTTGTTGACCTGTTGATTTTTGTTAATTTTATTAATTAATTTTGGTGTGTTTTTGTTTTTATTTTTGCTTCTTGTGATATGGATCAGGGGGTTAAGGAGGATCAAGTGGATCAGGTGGAACCAGCAGCTGGTCAATCTGGGACCACATACAGTCTGTACAACAGCAGCACCAGTGACAGGTGAGACTCCGTTTCCTGGACGCTCCACAGACCCCCCCCCCCAGGCCTGCTCAGGTAGACCTGATCTGAATCATACCAGCCACTGTGTCCATGTTCACAGGAAATTCGACGTTCAGGGTTATATGGAGGTCAGAGATGAGGAGGCGGAGCCAGTGTGGAACTCTGAGCGGAGTGTGGACTCTGAAGGATCAGCTGGAAGTCTGGATCAGCATCAGGAAGGGGGTGAGAACGTAGACCAGTTCTGTGGTTAATGTTCTGATGGTTCTTGGTTCTGTGGTTAATGTTCCAACAGTTCTTGTTTCTATTAATGTTCTGATGGTTCTTGGTTCTGTGGTTCTTCTAGACTCGGACTCTCAGGGCAGTTCCGTGGACAGTCTGGTTCTGGGTCTGGATGAGGACGAGGACACAAACTCTCTGAAGAACTACTACGACACTCTGTCCTGCACTCTGGCTGATGGTATGACCTCTGACCTTTGACCTCCGACCCTCAGTAGAACATGAAATCTCAGATGTTGTTTGGTTTCAGAGCGCTTCGACACAGACCTGCGGACGCTTCAGCCTTCGGACGAGCACAACCACTTCCTGAACCCCAGACTCAGCATCTCCACACGCTTCCTGTCGCGCTTCCAGGACCGCCTCCGGTCAGTTTACCCACAATCCTCAGCTCCTGCAGTCATGATCTATGTTGTCATGGTAACAGTTGTTTATTTACATTTGATTTTAGGGCGTGGCCAAGCCGAGCTCCCCCACCGGTATCTGTCCCGACCAGGATATTAGAAGAGAGTGGGATTAGCGAAGCATCGGTATGAAAATGCACCTGAACACAACTGAAACATGTGAACACACGCTACAGTGTGTTTTAACTGTTGTGTCCTAGTTCTGGTTTCATTCTGTGCTGTTTTTCAGGTGAACGTAGAAGCAACAGAACAAACTCACAACCCAGACAGTGAAGGTGAGTGTTTGTACCAAAGTCCTGTTCATTCTGTCATATGTCTGTGAACTTAAGCCCTGCGCCCCTGGTCAGTATTAACTTATGTTACAGTTACCTCTGAGAGCTACTATAAATTGTCACACAAACTTGTAATTTTTAAGCCTTTGCCACGTACCACGGCAGGCGCAAGGCCTATTGAGTCTGCTGTGATCGCAAGGAGAGTCATCCCTTTGAACTCTAATTTCACCCTTTGAACATGCATGAAAACTCACCAAATTTTGTACACACTTCAGAAGTGTGAAAAATTGCGAGTGTTTATATAGGTTTTGTAAAAATCGGTAAAGAAATGTCTACAGCGCCCCCTAGAACAGTGACAATAGTTTGTATTAGGCCAGATCACGCCCTAGTGAAGTTGGAGCTATGAAAATCGTTACACATGTTCGTCATATGATGATGAACAAAAAACCTAATGATGGCCACACCCATAAACCAACAGGAAGTGGATTGAAATTTGAAAAATTTTGAATCGTTGTTTTTGCTGTCATTGGAATTTAACAAACTCCTCCTTGGCCGTTGGGCCAAATGAGCTCAAAATCGGTGAACACGATCTCGACAAGTGGGACATCAAAAGTTATCCAATTTTATTTGTTTTTTAAAGTTGCATTGTTTTTGTGCTACGCTGTCACAAAGTTTGCAAAGTTTTCGGGAAAAATTACCACTACATAAATTGCTTCAGCTCGGACATTCAAACACTGATTTGGCTGAAATTTGACTCAGACATCTATCTCTCGGTCCTACACCAGTTTATCAATAGAAATTGCGATTTTGCTCTATAGCCCCCCCTACAAAATCCCCTTGAGTAAATTGGCGATAGATCAGGCATACAAACACAGACTGTATGCAGAGACTAAAACCCACCTTTGGTAAAATTAGCAGGTCGACCTGTGTTCTAAAAACTTGCGTCAACCCGCTAACAATCGTCATTTGGTCTTTCTCCATTGACCAATAAAAAGCCCAGTCTGACCCCCACTGGTAAGCTGTGTGGCCTCCGCCGCTGTGCGTCTGCTGACGTCACCACACTGGGATCGTGTTGATTAAGCAGGTTGAGACAACTGTTGTATACATACATGAACTAATAATAATAATAATAATAATTTTATTTATAGAGCGCTTTCAGTCAAAGTGCTGTACAGGTAATTTAAAACAGATGTTTAGACAAAATACATGCTGACCAAACAACTGGAAAACATAAAAAACAGATTTATACATAAAAGACAATTTAAGACAAAGGAAACAGATTAAGTTTCATATGTGGCTGTAAACAAGTGGGTCTTTAGTTTTGCTTTAAACACTTCAACAGAGCATGCCTGTCTAATGTCCAGTGGAAGTCTATTCCATAACACCGGTGCACGATAGGAAAAAGCACGCTCGCCAACTGTCTTTTTCCTGACTTTAGGGACTGTCAATAGCCCAGTTCCCTGAGAGCGAAGTGTACGAGGAGGTGCATATAAAGTCACCAGATCTCTCAGATAAGAAGGTGCAGTACCTGGTGTTCCTCAGATCTGGACAGACTTGGGGAGTAACTAAGCACTTATACTTTGTTACGGTACTTATGTAGGTTTTTTGGGGGTATCTGTATTTTACTTGGTTGTTTATTTTTCTTTTACTCCCTACATTTTTGCATTAATATCTATACTTGGTACTTCTTTCATTCTCAGAATAGGCTCATTACTTTTTCAAATTAAACAGAATTGACAGTATATAAAATATGAGGGAAAATCACTGGAAGAGAGAAGGTCCAGTATGGAGTCAGTCCTAAAATCCTGCACAGATCCACTATTTCCAAAGTATCCACAAAGATGAGTACCACAACCACGACCTGCCCATTTTAATTACATTTTATCCATGCCTGTACCCCAGAATATTCTTTAAAAGGTTTTTCACATCCCTGTATGTTTTTGTGGGTTACCTGTCAGGTACTGACCAGTCCTGCACTGGGTCTGGTACCATTCACTGTGGAATTAAAAAAACTGAAACTTTTCAGACCGCTGGCTAAAGTATTACTTCATTCATGGTTTAAAAAAAAAGTTTTACTTTTGTTCTTTATTTACAATTGACAAGTTGTACTTTTTTACGTAAGTAAAGGAATTGAATGAGTACTTCTACTTTAAAGATGTTTTTTTCACACAAGTAGCTGTACTTAACATCTTAACTCATGGAGGAGAGTCAGTTTTGATTCACCACTAATCAGTGTCCTATCAGTTGGTCCCTGTTCAGATGAGAACATGTGTTGACAAACGGCCTTTGTTTCCTGTTCAGATGTTGGTGGTCAGGTTCAAAGGTCAGATCTGTCAACTGTCTGTCTTCTTTCCAACAATCAGACATCTCCTCCAGGACTCCCAGCGTCCTACAGGGGGCACCACAGCTCCAGTGCACCAGAACCACAGCCGGCTCCAGTACCAAGCAGAACCAGGGCGCATCCAGTCCAGTTGTTCACAGCCCCAGACCAGAACCCTGTGTGGACCAGAGCAGGTCTGACTCTGTACAGTGTTGTGTGTGGGGTTCTGGGTCCACTTGGTTCCAACCAGTTTAATATGATCCCTCGTTGCTTCTCTCAAAGCCTGCAGGTGTGTTTAGCCCCGCCCACCCAGCAGATGTCACCTGGGGGAGGAAATGCTGAGGACACCCTGATCATAAGCCCCACCCCCTCCCTCACACCTACAGCCCCGCCCACCATGTGTGACTTCGTCCCCTGCTCCAATCAGGAGGATGAGTCCAGATCAGGAGTCCAAACTGACCAAGGTGAGCCCCAGATTAGTCACCCCCTCCCCCCTTTCACAATATGTGCAAAGAATAAGAACAGAAGAAGAAAAAATTTAAACATTACAGAGACCCAGGTTCTGGGTCCTGATCCTGGTGCTGGTGGGGTCAGAAGAACACCTTCATTCAAATCTGTTTTTTACTTCTGTTCACAGTGTCTGGCCTGTCATTAGAAGATGATGAGTCCACCTCAGCCCCACCCACCTCCTCCTCCTGCTCACCTTTGTCTGACAGACTCCACCCACATCCAGGTGACATCGATGAGTTTTCAAACATCCAGGAAAACCAGATCCAGCAAATTGCCAATGATCTGAGGCAGACAACCCGACGAGCCGTGGACCTGTACCGACAGGTTAGTCCAACAGAACCACCAGTTCCTCCTGCAGAACCACCGGGTCCTCGCTGAAGAACAGGGGTCAGAGCACAGGTTCTAAAAGTAGTGATGATGATGATGATGATGAAAAAGTAGCCTGATGAGAATTTTGGGGGTCAGATACTGATTATTTTTAGCATCGTCTTTAGCTGATAACCAATAGAGGCTGGTGATATGTGGAGCTAATTCTTTCTCTCTCAAATGAAAATCTTTTTTTTATAGGAAACAACATTAATGAACGACAAATAATATTAAACTACTGGTAAAAAAAAGGATAAAGGTAGAACAGGTTATCATGAACATAGATTCAGATTGGAAAAAAAATTTACTTAATAAAGTCACTTAATTCTAACGTCAGTTCTTTCTAAAATAAACATGAATATAAAGTAGAACAGGAAAGACTTTCTGTCGAACACACAGGAATGACACCATCAGTCCAGTTTAGTGGGAGCTCATGTAAAACACCAGGCGACGCTCCCTTGACATAGCACACCTTTAATTCCACTTCAGATGAGGTCAAAACCATCAGACATGTAGGTTTTTTTATTAGCTTATCCGGGGATGAGCTCTTGCCATCGCGCTGCGTCCATCCGTCATCGTCCACAATTTACTAAAATCGCTTCTCCTCCCTCAGGGCGGCTGTGGCTCAGTTGGTAGAGCAGGTCATCCAATGATCGAGGGGTTGGTGGTTCACATCCCACCTCTGACTGTCCACATGTTGAAGTGTCCCTTGCGCAGGACACTGAAACTTAAGTTTCTTCCAGTAGGGTCAGGCAGCACCTGTGTATCTGCAGCAGCTGTCTACGTGTGTGTGTGTGTGTGTTGTGTGTAATTGTAAAGCGCTTTGGGCATCTACTGATGTATAAAACATGCTATAGAAGTACAGTCCATTTGCCATTTCTTAATGGATTTCAATTCTGATTGATTCACTGGATGGATCTAAGCACTGGGCACAAACCGTATCACTCTGTCGAAATGTGTCTTTGTAAACAAGTTGTAAACAACTTTATTTATTTTTCCAGTCTGTCACTAAAATCACTACTCTTCCCTCAGTTCTCAACAGATTGCATTTCTGATTGATTCACTGACTTCAGTTTCAATCAAGATCAAAGAAAGTAATTGCCCCAATATTTGTTTCCACCAACAACCTCCTGCGTAGCATCTAACAGCTTTAACCACAGTAATATGTCATTACCCAGTTACTTACTTTTGTTCAGTCAGATGTTACCCCAGAAGAGCTGGGGAGCTTTGTTGATAAAAACACACAGCTACACAATGGTATTGATTTTATGATATATTGAGTAACTCCATTTTGTTGATAGCAAGACATCACAGCTGTGAGGCCTGGATGAGCGCAGTGCCATTGGTCCTATTTTTGTGATTTCCATTAGTGAATTTGTCTTTATGTGTTAATGATGCAAAATGGGAATAATTCCAACAGACTTTAAACACATCCAAACTAAAGCTGGGGAAAAAGTCTGGATGTTGGTGTTAAATGTTTCTCTGACTGTTCTCCTTCAGCTCTATGGTTCGGGTTCAGGTTCTGGTTCTGGTCCTCGGTCCTTGTCAGTCCTTCTGGAAGCCTTCGTGGCCGCTCGGTCCGACCTGGAGGCAGTGCTTCAGGAGGAGGGGGCGGGTCCCCTGGACAACGGGATGACGTGTCTGCTGGAGAAGTATTCTGAGCTGCTGCTGCAGATGACCCAGAACAAAGTTAACCTGCTGTGGACTGAGGCACCCAAAGGTCCAAACTGACCATGCCTATTTCAGCGTTTCACCCAATGCACCTTATGTGGCTTTACTGGCCTTCAGTGTGACTGCACTCTTCACTGTGTTTGTACAGAAACTGCCTTTTTTCCTAATAAAACCAGAGTCTTTTCAACAAAATTAATCACGCTTCCTAATTTTCATTCTTTGACAAAATCATCAACTCTAGAAAATGACAGGATCTGAAATGTCAAGTTTTAGTTTGAAGAAAAAAGTCATGAGCGTCATAATTATGAGATAAAAAGTCATAATTCTGATTTAAAAGACACCCTCAAAATTCTGAGTTAAAAAGTTACAATTTAAAAAGTATCTAAATAACAGTGATTGAATATTTTGGTGTTTTTATTTGTGGTTCAAGTTGATAAGATAATTAAAGTTGAAACTAATACTGCTCCGTGTTGATTGGTTAAAAGGTTACTGTGGGTGGATACACTTTAAACTTTAATATTCATCTGCATTTCTTCTTTAAATATAGTTGGGTTTTTTTGTAGTTTGGTTTGGTTTTTCAGGACTGAGTTTAAACCTGAACGAAATGGGTGAGTCCTGAGGGGGCATGGCCTGTAGGCACCCCCTTTCTCTTCTTTTTTTCTTTTACAAATTACAAACATACAAGGCTCATAAAAATCATACATCACATTCTTTTTGCATAAGGTTGAACAAATACATTATGGAAAAACCACACATCTGAGGAAACACAAACAAAATGCATTAAGAACTAATTTTAAAAAACAAAATATATTATTTAAGCGCATCTCTTCTTGTTTCTCTTCCGGAACAAGTGCATGCCGGAAGTACGAGATAGCGGTGATTGGCTGACGGCATAGGAGCACGCGCCTCCATCAACGGCCACGCCCACGTGTACGAAAACAAACCAGAGAAAGAAAAGTTGAGACAAACACTGGCTTAAGCAAACCCGGAACCGGACCTGGGGCTTCCACTGAGACCCGGACCATGGAGACCTGGAAGAGGGACATAGTCCAGCAGCTGAAGCATCGAGACCGGAACCAGCACGCGATGTTCCAGGATCTGATCCGCCTCTGTACGAGGACAACCATCCGTTTGTACCCGTTTGTACCCGCTTGTACCCGGTTGATAACAGACAGCAATGTAAAAACATGAAATCCAGAGCGGAACCAGTACTGACAGGTTGGTGTCACCTATGGGTGTCACCGTTCAGGTTAGTGTCAGAACACTGAGCCATGAAAAGAAATATACCTATGGTATATCAGAAATATAAGATAACAATTAAAAAGTATAAGAATAAGAGTCATACATTTGAGCTAAAGTCAAAATTATGACATGAAATATTAAAATTAAGTTATAAGATTAAACAAATGCTGAACTAAAGATGAAATGGTTCTGAGTGGGAACACGGACCTGGACTCTTTAACCCTTTAAACCCAAACAGTTTAACCTGGTTTAGTTCAGATAGAAAGAGATTCTGAAACAAAAGCAACTGAAAGTGGTCCGAGTCCAGTCCTCATTCTGGATCATAGTGGTCTAACTGAATTCAGATGCACCATGGCCAAACTGGTCCTAATCAGACTGAGATCAGAGTCTAC
Organism: Siphamia tubifer; assembly: GCA_020466265.1. Lineage (NCBI taxonomy): Eukaryota > Metazoa > Chordata > Actinopteri > Kurtiformes > Apogonidae > Siphamia > Siphamia tubifer. The sequence goes on along the minus strand of CM035795.1, from coordinate 44,637,430 downwards.
ATTAACCCTTGTGCGGTCCTTGTAAAAGGCGCACAGGCTGTGTCCTACAATCGGGTCTTAATGACCCAGATTCTAAAGTTTAGTTCCATAGACTCATCACCCCACCCCCCAAGGATATTTGACTGTTTTCAGTAGTAAGCAATGGCACTATACAGTACGTATGAAAAGGCACATTTGTGAGTCCAGTTTAGTCCAAATCTGTCCATATGGTCCAGTCTGTCCTGGCCCTGTCCTGGTGCCTAGGTTCCTGTTCTGGGTATTTTTAAACTCATGTTCTAAAAATATGAAACACATGTTTGTTCCACTTCCTCTGACAACACCAGTCATACACCAGTCATCTGGACAGTTCAGATCGATTTGGTCCAGGACTGGACTGGACTGGGTGGTTCTGCTGGTCCTCACGTGGAACCACAGTTGTTCCGGTTTTACCAGTCAAACCAGTCAGTGAATTGGTTTTAGTTCCAAGTCTGGTCCCGGTCGATCAAACGGAGGTCCTAGTTCTGGTCCTGGTTCTGACTGTGTTATCTGTCTTCAGACTCTCGGCTGTTGGAGAAAACCAGTTTGACCAAAGGCCTGATGACCTGGTCGTCCAGGTAACGATGATGATGATGATGATGATGATGATGATGATGATGATGATGATGATGATGATGATGATGATGATGATGTTGTTGTTTATGCTGTTTATGCTGTTGTCTGTGCAGATGTCATTCCTCTGACAGTACCAGGTCCATTTCTTCTCTGCTTCAGCAGAACGACCAGCTGAAGAAAACCACTGGAGAGGTCAGAACAAACAAACAACAAAACCAGTTCAGTTCAGTACAGGGACACTGGGTTTTGGTTCTGTTGGTACCGCTCTTTACCAGTTGTTTACTTGTTGTTTCCTCCAGTTGGCCTATCAGGTGGTGCAGCTGCAGCAGCAGATTAAAATCAAAGAATGTGTTCTGGAGGAGCAACATTCCAGGTGAGTGACAGTAAACCTGGACCTGATTGCTCTGTTGACCTGTTTCTGTTGCTCTGTTGACCTGTTTCTGTTGCTCCGTTGCTCTGTTCCTGTGTTGACCACAGCCTCTTTAAGGACACACTCTCCACTCTCTATTTAGTCCCATTCTAGCAGCTCTTTGGCTGCAGTTCCACCAGAATTCCGCTGGGGGCAATGGACAGAGTGCAACATTAACGGGGCCCTATGGAGGTAGAAGCTAAAATGGTCTATTTCGCCTAACTGTTGCTGCATAGCACTCACATTTGAATATGGTTTTTGAGAATTCAGTGTGGGTTTTAAGTAAAAAAAATGTACTGAAAGAGTACATTTGTTCCTCTGATTTCTTACAGGTTGAGTTCTTATTGCCCACAATGCACTAGCATTTTGTTAATGACAGCTGGTCGGCCGGCAAGAGGAAGGATTACGACCAGAGATACCGTTTGACGGCTGGTCCCATACCAAGCCACAGCCTTTTTAGAACAGCCTCGTCACTTGTCATTCAGTCACTGCCCCTTTAGAAAGTAATTAACCAGTTAATCTATCAGTGCATGTGTTTGGATGGTGGGAGGAAACTGGAGTACCTGGAGAAAACCCAGGCAGACACAGGGAGAACATGTAAACTCCACACAGAAAGGTCTGGTGTGGGAATAGAACCAGGGTACTTGTTGCTGTGAAGCTGCACTACTGTGCCACCGACAATTGAAATTACTAGACAAAAAATTATATCCTGAGATAAGTGCACTTTTTGGGGTATAGCTCCACAGGACTCCACAGCACTCCAAAAAATCCAGTGCCCCACATGGAAAAAGAATGAACTACAACCAAATAGAACCTAGAAATGCACTGTGAGTGTTGACCTCTTTATGTTACTGTGTTGACCTCTTCCTGTTACCATGGCAACCCTCAGGCTAGTGGAGCAACAGCAGCGGGTAGCGGGGGCGTTCAGCATTCGGGAGGTCCTGCAGAATCGAGTGGAGCAGGTTCAGAAGGAGATTGGGGTGTTGAAGATAAAGTACGACGTCTTACTAGAGCAACAGAAGGGGGCGGAGCAAAACCTGAGACAGGAGAATGTCCAAGGAGGACACCTGCTGGAAGATATGATCCACCTGAAGCAGCAGGCCGCCGCTCGCATGAACAGCCGCAACGAGAGGAAGTCCAGGTACCACAACACGCTCACATGTGAACTCTGAACTCACAGCTAACATTAGCCACTAGCACACAGGTGTCAAACTCCAGTCCTCGAGGGCTGGTGTCATGCATGTTTTAAATATTTTCATCTTCCACATGATTCAGTTAACCCTTTTACTCCTGAGGCTTTAGCAGTTCCACAGTAAAATAAAAAAAAAACTAAAATAATGAACAAAAACGAACAAAGTCATCAATAAATTGAACAAAAATTAATAAACCAACAAAATAATTAGTAACATGAACGAAGTAAGACACAAATGAAACTAAGTTAACTAAATGAGCAACAAAATGAACAAAAACGAATAAATGTTTACAAATTTATAAATGACATGGAAACATTGGGGGAAAAAAAATTACTAAAAAAGAAAAAAAAAAAGACCTAGTATTGAAATTTGGTCCTAGCTGTTTTAATGTAGCTTTTTTTCTAAATTAGAATATGGTGAATTTTTCTTAATATTTAAACTAAACCATCCATTCAGAATGTGTCAGCGCTGACACTTCAGAGTTAATAATCAGCTCCTCATCATCTCTGCAGAAGACTGATAATGGAATGTCTTCCATGTGTGATTAAAAAGAGAAATGCCTAAAACATGCAGGACACCAGCCCTCGAGGACCAGTTTGACACTCCTGTGCTCGCAGTTCATTCGTTAATCTTAGCCACAGTTTATGCTCCAGCTAATAATCATGACTGCTAGTTCATTAGCTAATGTTAGCTACAGTTAGCTTGTTCACTACTTGTGGTTACTGTTGGCTTAATAGCAATAAAAGTTAGCTCATTATTCACTACTTTTAGGGACTTCTAATGTACTAGCTGCAAACAGAATGGGTTTGTGTGTTGTCAGAGCTCGTGAAGCGAACCTGCAGAAGCAACAGCAGAAGGCAACCTGGTCAAAGGTCACCACTGTGGACAGGTGAGACTGGGCTTGTAAATGACAAATTATCTTGTCCAATCAGATCACTCGACAAGTCGTTAAGTTTTAGGAACAGTAATGAGTTTTTGTTTTATTTATTCAGTTTGGGTTTAGTTTCCAGTTTTAGTGTAAAATGATTTTTGACAAAAGACGTCGAATTAATTCAGATGAAGAATAGAATAATAAGAAGAATATAAGTGATGATGATGATAATGATGATGATGATGATGGTGGTGATGATAGTTATGATGATGTCTGCGTCAGTTCATCCAGCGCTCCGTCCTCCAGATCTACATCTCCAAAAGCTTCCAGTCACAGTAACTCCTCCTCCTCCGACAGGAGCCACACCCGCCTCTTCAGGTCAGAGTTCATCTGGTCTTTATTTAGTGAAAGTGTCCAAACCTTGTTGACATTCAAACACTAGAACCTGCAGGATCATCATCCTCACTTGATGCTTTTCTCATGTCTCCACCACCTCCTGTCATGTGTCCACCACCTCCCCTTGTGTCTCTGCCTCCTCCTGTCATGTGTCCACCTCCTCCTGTGGTGTCTCTGCCTCCCTATGACGCTCCTGTGGTGTCTCCGTCTCCTCAGGTCAGCATCCGTCACGTCTCCTCGCATCCTCTCATCCATCAAAGGCCTGTTTGAGTGAGTTCACTCACACTTTATGTTTTAGATCCAATCACAGGCTGCCTAAGTGATCATGTGATGTGTGATGTCAGCAGGAAGAGGCGGGGCCACTCAGTCTGCAGCGTGGATGAGGATCGGATGTGTCCTGTTGGGATCTGTCTGTCGGCACGACTTCCTGTTCGAGCGCTGCAAGTCCTGGTAAAAAAAACGCAAACATGAACCTGGACTCACACAGACTGGGTTCAGACTCAGGTCCAGACCCAGTTCAGAGTGCTTCTGGACCTACTTCAGTCCCAGTGAAATCAGTTTTATTGATCATCGTCATGTTTAAGATTCTGTTAATATTATATGAATAGAATAATAATATAATGTTTTTTTGTAAAATAATTCACCTCCTATTTTCAAACTTGTAATTAAATAGTTAAATTCCCCAAAAATTAATGAACCTTGCTAGTTTTGAACAGAGTTTAAAGCTCTATTCAGATGCAGGTTACTTTATTTTATTAGCCTCTGGTCCTGGTCCTGGTCTCCAGAAGGGTAGTTGTTGGACTGGAACAAACGGTGGGTGGGACAAAGGTCTGTAGGTTCTGTGCAGCTGCAGATTTGGCCTGAAACCAGACACTCGGATGCACCGCAGTCAAAAAGCTGAATTGGGTGCATTTCATTGGACATATTTCTATCGGACATTGCGTGTTTTTATTTAAAAATTTTCTTTCATGTGGAGTGTTTTGGCAAATCTAAGCTTCACGAGGATGGTATACAGTTTTTTATATTTATTATATTCATCTGAACCTGGTTAGAGTACTGAGTCATTCAATAAAAGTTTGTTTTTTTTTACTCCGTTTTCTGTACACCACCAAAAATAGACAGAGAGGAAGGCCATGGTGATGCAAAGTGACATTAAAATAATAAAATGACAGTGAAATAAGGCTTCAATGATTTGCAGCAGGTTTATATTTACCAAGTCAGATATGTTTGACAATGTTCTTTAAGTTCTATTTAAGAACCTGTTGAATTAGATTATACAGTCATTTATACATTAATAAATAAATGGTAAATGCTTTTGACTCCATGAGCATTGCACACACCATTTTTTATCTTTACCTTTGTCATACGGTCTACTGAAAAAATAATAAAGTTAGACCTAGAGTCGTCCTCGGTGGTCTGGATAGATTTTGCAGGATCTTCTTTCAACAGTGCTGTCATTTGTCATCTCTCAACAGTATGAAATATCACGATTTACAATGTTACGATCCTGTTTGAACTATCTCAGAGTGTTGAAATTGCGTCAAACATCCTGAGGAGAATGTCCTCAGCACTGCCCCCAGCCCACCCCCTGTCTGTCCGTTCCGATCTCGTATCTACTGTTCCTTCAGATCTTTGTCATTTCATGTGTTCAGACGTTTGCAGCTTTGCTTCCCTCTGGTGGACGAAGTAAAATGTACGTGTGGCTGTGGTTCTGTTGGTAGAGTGGGTCATCCAACAACTGAAGGGTCAGTAGTTCAAATCCTGCCTCTGACTGTCCACATGTTGAAGTGTCTTTGGGCAAGACATTGAACCCTAAATTGCTATGGCAACAGCTGCCTAATGGTGTGTGAATGTGATTCTTATGGAAAAGAGCTTTGAGTACCTTGAAGGTGGAACATGCAGTATATAAGTGCAGTCCATGTGACCATTTTTCACCTGTAAACCTAAAAGTACTGATGATGGTTCTTTGACAGGAAGCCCATGAGCAGGGCATCAACACAGTGAAGTTCAGCTCCAGTTCAGACCTGATGGCAACCGGAGGGACCGACCGACTCATCAAACTGTGGGACGTCCGAGCAGGTCAGGACCAGGACCAGGACCCAGACCCAGACCTCTAGACTCTGTTCCAAACTCAAACCCTGACCCAGACCTGACCCAAACCCAGATCCTGATCTAAACTCAAACCCAGACCCAGGCCTTCAGTGGCTCCACAGTTTTAATTTCTGTTTGTGTGGTTCAGGTTCACTGACCCACAGATGGACCCTGGACGGCAGCACCGAGGGCGTCACCTGTGTGGACTTCGATCCCACAGTGAGTCCAATATTTAACTTCTGATCTCTGACCTCTGACCCAAACCCCTCTGGAGGATTTTATTAAACTAAACTAGACAAGTCGGGAACACTTGAACCCTGAATACTTACACCTGAACCTGAGTCTAAGACCAGGATTCAACGGTCTGATGTGGTCCACATGTGGATCCAGTCTGACCCCAGACTCTCCTGGTTCCTGTTTCAGGGTCTGAGGATTTTGGCAGCATCGTACGATAAATCGGCGTTGTTATGGAGACTGGACGACTCTGTTCCCAAGGTAAGGAGAAATATGCTGTCATGTACCAGATCTAGTTGTCTCACCCTTCTCACCTATACCTGTCTCACCTGTCTCTCCTCTACCTGTCTAGCTGACTCTGACCGGTCACAGCAGGAAGGTGACGGCGGCACGCTTCAGAGGCCTCCATCAGGTGGTGACAGGAAGTGCAGATCGAACCATCAGATGCTGGGACCTTCAGAGAGCTGCCTGTGAGTCACATGACCTCTGAGGATGCATGCTGGCTGTTGATTGGCTGATTCCAGCTGTGTTTAAGGCATATGTGTGTGTGCAGGTTTTCAAGTGGTGGAGGTGGCGTCGTACTGCAGCGATCTGATCTGTTCGGAAAACAACATAATCAGCGGACATTTTGACTGCAAGGTCCGAGCCTGGGATGCCAGGTATTCACAAGTTCACCTTCACCCATTCACCCATTCACCTATTCATCTTCATCCACTTACCTTCACTTGTTCACATTCACCCATACACCTTCACTCGCTCGCTCGCTCACTCACTCACTCACTCACTCACTCACTCACTCACTCACTCACTCACTCACTCACTCACTCACTCACTCACTCACTCACTCACTCACTCACTCACTCACTCACTCACTCACTCACTCACTCACACCTTTACCCATACACATTCACCTATTCACATTGATCCATTCACCTTCACTCTCTCACCCCTTCACTCATTCACCCATTCATCTTCACCCACTCACCTTCACTTGTTCACATTCATATGTTCACCTTTATTCATTCACTCATTCACCTTCATCCATTCACTTTCACCCATTTATTTTCACCTGTTCATTCTCACCCATTTACCTTCATTCGTTCATTTTGAGGGTGGATCCTTTTTTCTCATTTGTGCCTCTACTCTCTCTCCCTTCTGTTCATCCATCCACCCATTACCACGGTAATCTCCATCTGTTACTAAGCAACAGCTCAGCCCACACTGTTCCCCCTCCACTCCTGAGGGGTGTGATTGACAGCTCTGTCCTTCAATCAGAACCAATAGAGATTCTGATCTATCAATAATGTTTCTAGATTGTGTTTATTGATATGGTTCATCATAAGGTGGAATGTCAGGATTCATTTGACTCTATTTTATTTGTTTGTATTCCTATCTTTATGGGTACATTGATATGTTTACACAGTCACACCATGGGGACCTCTGACACTATGGGCGCCAAAATTCAGGTCCCAATGAGGGTTAAATGTAAATGTAGGTCCCCACTATTAAAATAAAAATGATGTCGTCCTATAAATACATTAATTTGTTTTTTCAGGAAGTCCTCATAAAGCATGAGGGAAGCAGATGCAAAGCAAAACATGTATTTTTCACAGGATGTGTTTACTTTTTAGTTTTTTAATGTATTTATTTTTATCCATTTTTACGAAATAGTTTTTTAATTTATTTATTTAAAAAAATCTATATTTGATTTATTTTTATGTATGTATTTTTATTATTCTTATTTATGTATTTTATTTGAATTTCATTTTCAATTTTTGTTATTTGTTATTATTTGTTTTTATTTTATTTTATTAAAAAAGAAAAAAAAAAGAAAAGAAAAAAGATATTTAAACTCACTACCCAATGGCTACTGGATTACAAACTTGGTCCTCATGAGACATGAAACGAGGATGTGTGTGTGTGTGTGTGTGTGTGTGTGTGTGTGTTCTTCAGGGCAGTCAGCTGTGTTCAGGAATTTTCTGCTCAGGGGAAAGTCACCTCTCTGGACATCAGCGCTGATCACCGTCAGTTGCTCAGCTGTTGCCGTGACGACTGTTTGCAGCTGGTAGACCTGAGAAAGTGGAGCCAGGAGTGCATGTGTTTCAGGTGGGCGGAGTCACAGCCCAATGGGATCAGACCACACAACAACTGAGTAATAAGGAATAGTTTTAGTGCAAAAATAAAACTTGTTTACATTTCTTAAGAAAAATAAGTGCAATTGTAACAATATTATGCCTTAATTTATATAAAAAATGAACTTCTCCATGTATCTGAAGAAATTCCACCCTCCTCATAACCAGAAGATCCATTTTTAATCTTGCCAAATATTGGTTGGGTGAGATTATTGTAATCACTTTGTGTGTGTGTGTGTGTGTGTGTGCGCGCCTGTGTCTGTCTGCCTGTGTGTATCTGTGTGTGTCCCGGCAGAGACATATCATGCTATAAATCAATGAATACTTGAGATATCACCATGAAATTACATGGGCATATACATATAGCTAATGCGCATCAGATGAAATGTAATACTCCATTTTAGTAAAGGTCAAAGGTCAAGGTCACAATTAACTAAAAGATCAAAATCAAATTATGGGTTATAACTCAAGAACAGAGGGTCACAGAACTTTCAGATTGGTACCAAACAATGCAGAATGAAGATTTCTATAATTCTCATAATAGATGTTATCACCTGCAACCAATAGTTTTTTTTAGATCTCTGGAGGTCAAAGGTGACATGTCGCAAAATTAACTTCTGTAACACTGTGTCAAGCATCGACATATCACGCTAGAACGTAATCAATACTGGATATATTATCATAATATTACACACACTGATCTATATATACATACATACTATTTTATATTTTTATATTACTATTACTATTCTGAGAGTGACACCACCTGCCGGAATAGAATTCCATGTATATGCAAATGTATCTGGCGAATAAAAACGATTCTGATTCTGATTCTGATATAAGGAAATTATCAATATTGTCAAAGGTCAAGGTCACATTTAGCAGAAAGTTCAACATCACATTATTGTCTCTAATTCAAGAACAGGTTCTCATAGAAACTTGAGATTGGCACAAAATAGGGGCGAGATTAGGCATTCTCTGAATACTTGTTAACTAAGTTTTGTTTTTTCAGAGCTGATGGTTTTAAATGTGGCAGTGATAGCACCAAGGCAGTGATCAGGTGAGCACCATCATGTGACCACTTTGTGTTTGTTGTTGTGATTTCACAAATGCACCAGAACTGATGAGCATACACTAATAATCAGGGTATTCATTACATGAAGAGTGAATATAATATACTCACCTGGACACCAGAGGGTTAAAGCCTGCATAATATTACCCATGAAATTCCCAACATCATTTTTAGGGAATGCTGACCTTAGTGAAAGGTGATGATCATTTGTTTAGTATTTTGATAGTCACCTGCAAAAAAGAACTCACCAGACGAAGGTTGCTTCCTGAACCCTCTGTCATACAGGAGTGGAGAGATATAGTGAATGACATTTATTCAATGGAAAGAATGATCTTTTCTCTTCGTCTTAAGGAAACTGTTTTTTATTAAACTCTGGACCAAATGGGTGGAGTATGTTTAGCCTTTACAATCAGATTTTATGGAAGCTTGAACTGTAACTGACTTTACCTTATTCTCATCGTTTCAGCATTTGTTATAGTTTTTAACCTCATCTAGTCCCTTCTCACTGAATTTATTTTGTTTATCATCTTGTACATGTTTTCTCTTCCAGTATGTACATAATTACAAAACTAACAAAATGTATGAATGTAAGTGGATCCAAAATTACTTTTGATGTTACACATGATATGTGATAAACTGCTGTTCTATAAATAACATAAAAAACATTCATAATATACTCACCTGGACACCAGAGGGTTAAAGTCTAGAACTCATCATGGGTACTGTAGTTTTAGACCATTGTGGTCCTGATTCTGGTGTGTTGTCTGGTTGCCATGGTAACACTGTTTCATTGCAGAGATAGAAGAGTAATGGGGTTTTATGATCAAAGGTAAATGAAAGGACTGGAATGGAGAACAGGGGACGTGTTCTGCTGTTTCCATGACGACAGCAGGAGCAGCAGGAGGATGCTGGGTGCTTGGTTATAGGCAGTTCAGAAATGGTTATGGACCAGGATTAGACCTGGTTCTGGATTAGGACCAGATCCAGACCAGGATCAGACGTGGTTCAGGAAACGTTGTAAAGAGAAAAGAACTGAACCTGAGCAGAAGATAAACTGGTTTGGTGGACCTGCAGGTCCACCAGGGTCCAGGTGAATCTACAGGTCCACCAGGGTCCAGAACCAGTGGCTGACTCTGAATACTTCCCGGTTCTATGTAGACCTGGTCTACATGTTTGAACAGATGCAGGACCTGAAAGAACCTGGATCTGAACAGATCCAGGACCATCCAACACCATAGAACCTTTAAACAGATTTACAAGGTCTGGACCAGGATCAAACCTGGTTCTGGACCAGGATGTCTTGGGTCTCCATTCTCTTTTGGGTTCAACTGTCTCTCAGGTCCTGATCCTCCTTCAAGTCCTGGTTATCTTGCAAGTTATAGTCCTCTCTCATGTCATAGTACCCCTCAGGTCCTGGTCCTCTTACGAATCTAAGTCCTTCAGTTCCTGGTCCAGATCTAACCTAGTCTTGTCTTCAGTCCAGACGGTTGTTTCGTGGTTGCTGGATCGGCAGATGGGGCGGTCTACATCTGGAACATGTCCAAAGGGGAACTGGAGACCCGCTTGGAGACCCCCCTACAGGACAAACACAGGTAGGACAATACCTGGACCAGCTGACCTGGACTAACTGATCAGACTTAGACCAGATGACCTGGACTAACTGATCAAACCTGGACCAGCTGACCTTGACAAACTGATCAAACCTGGACTAGCTGATGTGGTCCGATCTTTTATTTGTGGGTGTGGCCAAGTAAAAGTGAACCTCTTGGGTCAAAGTCACACTTCCCAGTTCACATGGTAAATGTTTTTTTCTTTTAGTTTAATTTGTCAACTTTATGGATCTAATTTTTCTTTTGGAATTGAACAAGTGGAAAAAAAATTTGTGGAGCGTTTTCAAACCTGTTTTTTTTTATCTTGATTTAAACTGAATAATTTCTGTGCCTAAAATTCTGCAAATATAATTATTTCTATCTTTCAATATATGAACCTCTTTTTTCCAGGCTCTAACTAAAAGTAGTTTTTTAATCTTTCAAATACTTAGACTCACAATGATTTAATGACACTTCATAAAACTTATGACGTTTAGATGCATATTTCACTAGTTAAAAAAACTGTGGAAATTTATGACTGGAAATATTATATTTTAAAAGTGTATATATATATTTTATATCAACCACAGGCAAACTGTGTCCCATTAACACTACTTTTATTATTCCTAAAGAAACACAGAATTTTTTTCATATATACTACTGTTGAAATGTATATTTTAACAATTAAAATGCATCTATACGTGAATAAATGTTTTTGTTATAATAAAATAATGTTGTGGTTCATATTTTTTTTCCAGATGAAGGTAATGTGTGTGTGTATATATATATATATATATATATATATATATATATATATATATATATATACATGCATACCCCCCAGCACAAAACCAATCACTTGGGTTAAATATTATTAGAAAAAATACTTGTGTGACACTAATTGAACCAATCAGAGGCCATTTATCAACATCGCCCTAGCAACAAGGGATTTTGTTTACTTGAGAAGGCTTTGTTCTGAGGCCTCCCATGATTTCAAATATATAATTACCTAGATTTCTATTTAAGGGTTGTCTTTTTTTGTCCCAAATTTGAGCAAGAACAGCATGTTTTGTATGTTTGTGTAAACCTTGTCCAAGGTGATATTCTTTTCTCATAGTGCTGTAACCGAGCATGTTTTTTTTCCAGTAATTTCATATTTTAAAATTATTAAAGACAAACCAATTAATTGAACCATGTTAAAATACTGACAAAAACCAATATACATATGTATTACAATTTGCTGTGAGTGATCTGGCTTAAAAGTTATTGCCCAATGAACAGTCACTTTGTAAGTCTGTAATTCCTTGGCCACGCCCCTTTTTGTTCTGATGCTTGTTTAAAGTTCAAATGTCTTCTGCGTCTCCTTCAGCCCGTCCATCAGCGCCGTCTCCTGGTCGCCCTCTGGAGAATATGTGGTCAGTGTGGACAAAGGTAGGCGGGCCATCCTGTGGAGTGACATCTGAGTAACCAATCCATGATGTGGAGGAGGGGCTTATGCAGGATGGACTTAAAAGGGACCCGCCCTCTGCAGAGGGTTTGTTTTATTCATGTTCCAGGGTTTGAATCTTTTGTTTACACTTTTATTTATTTTCTGTTGTCTGTTGACCTTTGATCGTTCTAACATTTAAAAGGATTTAAAGGGAAATATTTAATAAAGGACTTGTGTGGGAAAACACTGGGCTGTTTGTGTGAATGACCACAACTAGGACCAGAATGACCGCAACTAAGACCAGAATGACCGCAACTAGGACCAGAATGGCCGCAACTAGGACCAGAATGACTGCAACCAGAACCAGAATGACCGCAACTAGGACCAGAATGGCCGCAACTAGGACCAGAATGGCCGCAACTAGGACCAGAATGACCACTAAAGGGCCAAAATGACCACAACTAGGACCCCAATGACTGCAACAAGGACCACAACTAGGACCACAATGACCGCAACAAGGACCAGAATGACCGCAACAAGGACCAGAATGACCGCAACCAGGACCAGAATGACCGCAACCAGAACCAGAATGACCGCAACAAGGACCAGAATGACCGCAACCAGGACCAGAATGACTGCAACCAGAACCAGAATGACCGCAACTAAGACCAGAATGGCCGCAACTAGGACCAGAATGGCCGCAACTAGGACCAGAATGGCCGCAATTAGGACCAGAATGGCCGCAACTAGGACCAGAATGACCGCTAAAGGGCCAGAATGACCACAACTAGGACCCCAATGACTGCAACAAGGACCACAACTAGGACCACAATGACTGCAACCAGGACCAGAATGACCACAACTAGGACCCCAATGACTGCAATAAGGACCACAATGACCATAACCAGGACCAAAATGACTGCAAGAAGGACCGCAACTAGGACCACAATGACTTTAACTAGGACCAGAATGACCGCAACCAGGACCAGAATGACCGCAACTAGGACCACAATAACCGCAGCTAGGACAACAATGACCGCAGCTAGGACGACAATGACCGCAACTAGGACCACAATGACTGCAACCAGGACCAAAGGACAGTAACCCAGACCAGAATGACCACAACAAAGACCAGAATGACTACAGCCATAAGAACCAACATTGGGTTTTATTTTAGTTTGTAGGGGGCACTACTGCGACCTGACCGATGAAGGATCCAAAGGGTCTAAAAAAGGTTCAGGTTTAATGATTTATGTGCTCAAAATGTGGCTCAGAAGGTTTAGGGGGTTTATATCAGAGGGTCCAGGTCCTAGTTCAGACTCCACAGGGTACTGAACACTGTTCTCCTGGAGGCGTTTCCTACTTTAGGTCCAAGATGCTGGTGAGGACCCACCGGCGACATCAGCTCATTAATGAAACAACAAAAAACAGCTGCGACACACTGTGAGTTGGCCACGCCCACACACAGACCTTCATCCTGACTAGGCCACGCCCACCCACAGACCTTCACACTAAGTCGGTCACACACACCCCTCACTGACACCTTACGGCACGATGATTACTTAGGTTCTTGTGTAGACCACATGGACTTCTCATCAGTTGAACTAGACAAGGGATCTGCAACCCTGGTCCTAGAGAGCCACTATCCTGCTTGTTTTAGATCAGAGGTGGGCAATCCTAGTCCTCACGGGCCGGGATCCTGCATGTTTTAGATGTTTCCCTCTGCCAACTCGCCTGATTCAGATGATCAGCCAATCATCAAGCTCTGCAGAAGACTGATGAGGACTGTCAGGTGTGCTGGAAGAGGGAAACATTTAAAACATGTAGGATACCGGCTCTCAAGGACTGGGGTGCAGATCCCTGGACTAGACCAATGGATCTCATGGTCCAGGTTTAAACCCAGGAACTGGATCAAAGTGGGTTCATCTTAAACACAGATTCTTGTCGTATCTTTGATGTTGTTTCTTAATATTTCTTTAAGCAATTATAAAGGTTGACTAATGAATTAAAACATAAATACAAATAAAATTTAAAATAACACATTTAAAAAAATATAATTCCACTTAATTTCTAACAGATGTTTTCAGCCATAATTGACAAACAATCCAAACAACATAAAGATTTCTGAGTAAATATGGGTTCTTCAGAATCGAGTCCAGGTCCCAGTACAGGAAGGTTCTAGTTTAGTATCATATAAAAGATGATTATGATATAATGATGAACAAGTAGTAATGCATGTGAGGAAGTCACAGCGGGGAGGAGCGGGTAAATAAAAACTGTCCTCTGGGCCTTTTAACACATTTTACTGCTAATTAGAGTGAAAGAGGAGGGAGAGAAGGAAGAGGGGGTGGGAGGAGGGGGAGAAGGGGAGAAGGAGAAGGAAGATTAGTGGGTGGAGTCACAGTCTGTTGAAGCTCAGATGGAGGTTTTTCCTCCTGTGAAGAGAATCTGACAGCATGACCATGGCTTTTAGAGAGAGAGAGGGAGGGAGCGCGAGCAAAGAAGAGAGAGAAAGAGAGTGAGGGAGAGAGAAAGTGCATCCTGCCTCCAGTTTCCACGGTGACGGCATCCCTCCTCCTCCTCTTCCTCCTCCTCCTCCTCCTCCAGCTCTGTGGTTCCTGCTGCTCTGGGTTCATCGGCTCCATCAGGATGGGAGATAAAGGCACCAGGTACGTTCCATTTGTTCTGTGGGTTTGTTCTAAAGCCGGTTCTCTAACAGGTTCTCTAACGGGTTCTCCTGCTGTTACGCTTCTCCTGCTGTTACGTAACGTTCCGTCTGAAGCGGCGGCTCCAGTCGCTGGTGTGCGTTTGGCTCCAGTCGCTCCTTCTGCTCTTTCACATTTTTAATCAGCTGACGGAACAAAAACAGAACCGCAGCAGAACACACGCTGCCACAGCGCCATCGTAGCCACCCACCAGAACCTGATGGAACCTGGAGCACAGAGCACCAGAAGAAACACAACCTCTAGGTTCTGCTGGTTCTGCTGGTTCTGGTTCTGTCTCTGCCTTATGCCAACTTTGTGTAAAATGTCACAGAGACAAAAACATCTGCAGTGAATTCAGGAAAATGACTTTGATTTAAAACAGGAAAATTTCATAAAGCTCAGGTTTAACATAAAACCAGAACCAGAACCTTCTACCAATGGATCCAAATATCCAGAACCTAAACCTTCTACTAAGGGACCCAAACATCCAGAACCAGAACCTTCTACTGATGGACCCAATCCTCCAGATCCTTCTACTAATGGACCCAAACATCCAGAATCAGAACCTTCTATTGATGGACACAAATATACGGAACTAGAGCCTTCTACCATTTGGTCCAAACCTCTAGAACCCACTGATGGACCCATACACCCAGAACCTTCTAATAGACCCAAATATCCAGATCCAGAACCTTCTACTGATAAACCCAAACATCCAGAACCTTCCAATGATGGAGTCAAACATCCAGAACCTTCTACTGATGGATCTAAATGTCCAGAACCAGAACTGTCTACTGATGGATTCAAATGTTTAGAACATTCTACTGATGAACCTAAATGTCCAGAACCAGAACCTAATACTTATGGACCCAAATGTCACAAACCTTTTACTGGTGGAGTAAAAAAAATGAACACAACAAGGAATTTAATGTATTTTATTAAATATAGAAAATACAGGATTTACATTGAAAAATATAAAATACACAGAATAACATTAGAATAAAAAAGGATAGATTTCTTGAAGGTTAAATTTAATTCTAAATTGTATAAAAAGGCCCACAAAAATTTAAATAACAATAAAAAAAATTTCAAAAATCTGTAAAATTAACTGAAATAGTGACAAAAAGAAATAGAAATTGATAAAAAAAAAAGCACCAAAACAAAATAGTTAAGTGTTGGGTTTTATGTTCTGTTAATGATAGATTTGAGTGAAAAAGGCTCTTTTTCTTCAGTTTTCTCTGTTTGTGATGTAATAACCCTCAACTGTAATCTGAGCTTCAATGAACGTTTACATCAGTTAATGAAATACGGAAAAAAATATGATTAAAGTGGAAAAAATCCACACAGTACAGAGGATAATCGAATAACTTATGATAAATCACTTCAGAATAAACCATGTGGGAAATGAGGCTAAAACTGCTCTGGGTCTGTTTCAGTTTTCAACAGAAAAATCTATCGCATGTTTTATTAATGACAGATTTTAATTCATTATTGAAAACAGAAAAGTACTAACGTAGACCAGGGAACACTTTTCTGTTTAGTTAAAAACAGAACGAAAGTACGGGTCAAAGTACCTATCCCATTGGGTCCAAATACCCATCCAAATACTGGTCCAAGTCCAGTTCCAAGTATGGGTCTAAGTACTAGCGCATGTACCAGACTTGGACTGATCCAAGTCTCAGTCCAAATATTGGTTTCAGTACCAGTCCACCTGGGGTTCCAATACTGCCGTTGTATACACCAGACACTTTAGAGTGCCATCGTGGGGTTCTGGTTAGGATGGACAGAGGTCACATGACTAAGATTCACTGTTTCGGCCTGTCCCAAAGTAACCCACTTGAGACAGAGATAAAAAATTTGCCACCCCCAACCAACTAATCAAACCACCCACCCAACAAACCAACCAAACTCAACCAACCAACTAAAACCAAACAAACGAACCCAACCAACCAATCAACCACAACTAACTAACAACACCGGAACCATCCACAAACAACGAACCAAACTAACCAACTAAATCAAAACCACCCACCCAACCAAACCCAACTGACCAACCAGATTTTATTTGTCACAGCAGAGCTGTGCATGGATTGCCCCAAGTTAAGGAACTGGTACTGGGCCTGGTTCAGACCTGGTCCAGGACCTGATTCAGACCCAGTCCAGGACATGGTTTAGACCCGGTCCAGGACCTTCCTGTGTGTGGCTGCTGCTGCAGGTTGTGTGTTGGCAGCGCAGGTCGTCAGTAGAATATTAATGAGTGAATGTGATCAGTGCAACATACAGAGCAGCAGCTGCAATGCAAACAAATAAACAAGCAGAAGAAATACATAAGCAAACCAGAAGAAATAAACAAACAAACAATTATCAAGCCACAGGAAATAAACAAACCACAGAAAATAAACAACCCACAGGAAACAAACAACAGAAAACAAATGGGCAAACCACAAATGTTACTGTTGTTGTTGCTCTTCATTATGGTTGTGGTTGTATTGCTGCAGTCACTGTAGTTACATTGCCATGGTTCCATTGCTGTGGTTGCATTGCCGCTGTTGCATTGCCATGGTTGCATCTCCATCGGCCTCAGTACCAGGGGACTCTTCTGTCAACTCAGACACTGAGCTGATCCGACGCTCTCGTATCGATCAGCGGGAGTTTCTGTCCAACATCGATCGCTCAGAAAAATGAGCAGCGGTTGTTGACAAACAATTCTGTCATATTAATACATTTGAAGTTGTTTGTTGATGTATGAGACAAAAACACAAATACACTGGATTTCAGACTGAGATAAAACTGATACACTTTAGACTGTTCTGGTTCTGGTGGTGGTGGATGTTCACTGTTCTGGACTGTTGTGGATCTGGATCTGGACTGTCCGGGTTCTAGTTCTGGATCTGGATTTCCCTGGTTCTGTTGGTGGATGTGGACTGTCCTGGTTCTGGTTTTGCTTCTGAATGTCGAGTTGTGTTTTCTGTTAAATTTTAATTGTCCTAATTGCAGTCGGGGGCCAGATTAGCTCCCAGGGGGTAGAACCTTTCCGGTAAAGCTGATGATGCAGAGTGAAGACGTTCCATTCAGGAGGAAACAGGATGCTAATGGACTACAACAACTGATTTATGACAACACACACACAAACACACACAAACACAGACGAATCACCCAGGTCCACCATTAAAATGTGTAACAAAAAATGAACAAAATAATCCACTAAAGCAACAAAAAAACTCAACATAAACAAAAATTGGTTAGTCTTAGGACTATTAGTGGCCTGTATCAGTCATCAGTTAAGACAGATGGGGGAACAAAAACAAAACAGCTATTGTCAAACCAAACTGACCATGTGTTTGTTTGTTTTCAGGGTGTTTAAGAAGGCCAGTCCCAATGGAAAGGTGAGTCTGAACTGCACACACACGCTTCTACCTGCAGGTACCAGCCAATCAGATGGCACTATATACATCTGCACCAGTGGTTCTTATTAGACCAGCGGTTCTGATTGACCAGTGCGGACCAGTGGTTCTGATTGGCTGTTCCTTCCTCAGCTCACAGTCTATTTGGGGAAGAGGGACTTCGTGGACCATGTGGACCTGGTGGAGCCGGTCGGTAAGTCCTGAACAGTCCACATCTGTTAGAAGGTAGTCCTTGAGTCAGAAATGTTATTAACAGGCTTTTATTGTGAAAGACCAAATGAGAGGCAGTGGTTCCATAATCACAGATAAATTCATGTTTTATTGTCAGGTCATCAATCTGACTGAAAGGTTTATTTAAACAGACCAGATCCTCAGGGGGCGGGGCTTCCTCTGATCTGATTGGCTGTTAATGACACCTGACCTCAGAGCGCGCGTGTGTGTGTGTGTGTGTGTGTGTGTGTGTGTGTGTGTGTAGTTCAGTGTGTTTTTGTGTGTCTGTTGTGTAGTTAACAAGTCTGTTGTGTATTTCTGATGCAGTGTGTGTTTGTTTTGTTAGATGGTGTGGTCCTGATCGACCCTGAATACCTGAAAGAGAGGAAAGGTGAGACACCTGGACACCAAAGAGTACAGTCTGGACCTGGTCTGGACCTAATCTGATGTGTATGTGTGTGTGTCTGTGTGCCCAGTGTTTGTGACGCTGACCTGTGCGTTCCGTTACGGCCGTGAGGACCTGGATGTCCTGGGGCTGACGTTCCGTAAAGACCTGTTCGTGGCCAATGTTCAGGCATTTCCTCCTGTAGCTGAAGAAAAGAAGAGTCCGAGTCTGAGCCGACTGCAGGAGCGGCTCATCAAAAAGCTGGGAGAACACGCCCACCCGTTCACCTTCGAGGTTAGAACACGCCCACCCGTTCACCTTCGAGGTTAGAACACGCCCACCCGTTCACATTCGAGGTTAGAACACATCCACCCGTTCACCTTCGAGGTTAGAACACACCCACCCATTCACCTTCGAGGTTAGAACACGCCCACCCGTTCACCTTCGAGGTTAAAACACGCCCATCCGTTCAACTTTAGGGTAAACAAGTGGGTGATTGTGGAATAGTGCTGCACAATTTAAACAAAATGTGAAATTACAACTAGGTTAGCTCTTTGCTACAGGTGGCACAGAGTTTGATAGGTGTCAATCAATCACCCCCACACTCTAAGCTCCACCTCTGAATCAATTTTTGGAATTTCTGGGAGAGTTTAAAACGTGTGACCGTGTGTGACACAACCAAGATGATGACAGTTGGAACTGCTCACTGAGCTTCACTTCAGCTTCAGAAACCAAAGGGTCACATAAAAAGAATCAGAATAGAATGTATTGTCATTTGGCATATCACAAGGACACATCCAAACCAGAAGCTTTGTCCAGTGTAATATAACGTCTATGTCATATGTACACTGGCATTTCGTGGAAACGCCAGTTCAATCCTTAGATAGATTATTGACAATAACTGGACTTAGATGTGCTTTAAATGGACTGACTGCCCTGGTCTTAAACATGTCGTCTCTGTTTTCCAGATTCCCCTGAACTTGCCGTGCTCTGTCACCCTACAGCCAGGACCAGAGGACACTGGGAAGGTAAACCTGAACCTGGACTCTGGTGTGCTTGTGGATTCAGTGTGATCGTGGATTCGGGTGTGATTGTGAATTTGGGTGTGATTCTGTACTCTGATGTGATCATGGACTTGGGTGTGATTGTGGACTTGGGTGTGATTGTGGACTTGGGTGTGATCGTGGACTTGGGTGTGATCGTGGACTTGGGTGTGATTGTGGACTTGGGTGTGATCGTGGACTTGTGTGTGATCGTGGACTTCGGTGTGATTGTGGACTCGTCCTCAGGCCTGCGGTGTGGACTTCGAGGTCAAAGCCTTTTGTGCTGAAACTGTCGAAGAAAAGATCCACAAACGGTAAAATAACAGAACATCTGATGGTCATAGTCAAGCATATTCAAATGTTTGACTATGAATTATGGGTAATGGTGCATTTGGGGCTGTTTTGTGTTCCAGGAACTCAGTGCGTCTGGTCATCAGGAAGGTCCAGTATGCTCCAGAGAAACCGGGTCCTCAGCCCACTGCTGAGACTACCAGACAGTTCCTGATGTCGGACAAACCACTGCACTTGGAGGCGTCTCTGGACAAAGAGGTGACCCTGAACACACCATGAAGTCCAGCTTTTTCAGCCCATTCTTTAAACCTTGCAGAGGTAAAGACCTTCAGAGGACCAGGGTTGGCCTGGGTTCCTGGTGGTAGTCTGGACACAGTTCTGCTGGCAGGGGTTAGTGATACTTGAGGAGAACCAAGACCATATTATCGGAGTCTGAGACCTAGACCTAGATAATAACTATGAAATGATGGACCCATCTGTAGACTACCTGTAGACCTCCTAAGGATCATCTGTACACCATCTATAGACTACTTGTAGACCACTTCTAGAGTCTAGACTATCTGGAGACCACCTGTAGACCTACATTTGAACATACATTAATGTAAACTTATAAATTAAAGGGTCTGAGATGGCACCCTGAGGAATCCCATCCTCAGTTTAATTAAACACAGACCTCTCATAGTTAGTTTAATATGGAAGTAAAAGGGTTGGTTGAGGTCTGATTTTTGTGGAGCTGGTCCTGGTCCAGGTGGTCCTGCTCCTGGTCTTTAAAGAGCCTTGTGTGTTTCAGATTTATTACCACGGTGAACCCATCAGTGTTAACGTCCACGTCACCAACAACACCAACAAGACGGTGAAGAAGATGAAGATCTCAGGTTCTGACCTGTGTGTTTGTATGTGTGTGTGTGTGTGTGTGTGTGTGTGTTTTTGTTTTTGTTTGTTTGTTCACTGCCTGCGTTGTGTTACTCATTTGTGTTACTCAGGTGTGTGTTGTGTGTCCACAGTGCGACAGTACGCAGACATCTGCTTGTTCAACACAGCTCAGTACAAATGTCCAGTGGCCACAGAGGAGTCAGAGTGAGTCCGATTTTACAACAACCATTGAACACATCATCCACCAACAGTTTTAACCTTAAAGACACAAACTTCCATTTTGTCAAAAAAGTCACATTACTTTCACATAACTTTTGTCTGGTTTCATTAAAAAAAACCTTTGAATTTATTCAGAGCTTTAATGACCATCAACATGATCAGCTGATTAAATATACAGAAATGGGGGGGGCATGCAAATAAACACACACACACACACACACACACACACTTCACTTCAGTTACATATATATACATATATATATATACATATATATATATATATATACATATATATATATATATATATATATATATATATATATATATATATATATATATATATATATATATATATATATATATATATATATATATGAGAATAATTTAAAGAAATGATAATAAACCCCTGAGGTCTGGAGTGTGAAACTCTAGTCCTGAAGGGCTGGTGTCCTGCATGTTTCCCTCTCCCATCACAGCTGGAAGTCATTACATCTTTATCAGGCTTCAGGAGAGGAATTGAATCAGCTGTGCTGGAGGAGGGAAAACCTAAAATATGCAGGACACTGGCCCTCGAGGACTGGAGTTTGTACCTGTGCCTTAGGTCCTTCTTGGGCATTTTTATAGATTTGTCTTTTTTTCCTTTCAGTGATGTGGTGGCTCCTAGTTCCACCTTCTGCAAAGTTTTCACACTCACTCCATTTCTGGCGAACAACCGTGAAAAACGAGGCCTGGCGTTGGACGGAAAACTGAAGCACGAAGACACCAACCTGGCATCCAGTACACTGTGAGTACTTCATGGACCGTCAGAGCGTAGGCTGTTCCAGCCTCATACTGAACACAGTTAGTATTTACTGTAGGGGCACAGTAGAGTGTAGGATATTTCATACTTGTAAGTCATTGTGTGAGTCATTCAGGGCCTGTGAGGGTTTAGGATGTTCAAAACTCCTGCACCAGTTTCCTGTGTTTTGTCTAGTTTCAGAATTGGCTGTTTTTGTTTGTTTTTTTTCGCAGGTTGAGAGAAGGAGCCAATAAGGAAATCCTCGGCATCATTGTGTCATACAAAGTGAAAGTGAAACTGGTCGTGTCTCGAGGCGGGTCAGTCCTTTCTGTTTTTAATTCAACATGTCATCAACTTTGTGTCTGTAGGTTTTTTATTATTGTTATTTATATGTTTGGAGTATCGTACATACTTCATGTTGTGTTCTGTGTACTTTACTTTGGAACTAATTTATTTAGTAATTTTGTTTATTTTGCGTCTTCGTACATAATTTTATGACAACTTTATGTTGTGATTAACACTTTCTGGTGTCTAATGTTAACGTATGCAGTAGTAGAGATTAAACTACCACTGATTATTGTTGTTTATTCTTTATTGAGGATCCCCATTAGCTTTCACCGAGTGGTGGCTAGTCTTCTTAGGCTGCTAGTTAAAAATGTATATATTATTCACAATATAAATATTTATACATCAATCTCAATAGAAAATGTATACATCATTTTTAATATTAAAGTCTGCAGTAGTAGAGTCTAAACCAACACTATATGGTGTCTAATGTTAAAGCGTTCTCTTTACGCTAATGCTAACGCTATGTTGTGTCTGTTGGTTTCAGACTCCTGGGGGATCTGGCGTCCAGGTAAAAGTTTTCACATCCTGACACTGACATGGATGACAACACAGACTCCATCACACAGATTCACTCATTTAAGAAAATGGCTGTGGATTTTATGAGCCAAACTAATAATAATAATAATAATAATAATACTGTCTGTCTTTCAGTGACGTCTCAGTTGAGCTGCCTTTCACATTAATGCATCCCAAACCATTAGAAGAATCCATCTATAGAGATGGTGAGTTGGATTTTCTCTGATCAGTTTATCACCTTTTTATTTTCCCTTTTTTTCCTTTTCCTTTTTTATTTTCCATTTCTCTGCAGACGAATCAAACACTGCATCATTAATATCTTGTAATCAGAAGGAAAAGTACTGAACTCCCACTGCAAATGCATGTATTTATAAAAGGAGTTAAAGCTTTTATCCAACATGAATTCTGTTTATTTCAGTTTAACCCTCTTGTCTCCAGGGAAACAAACTCATGATGTACTTCATCTTATCAAAGATTGTATTTTGTAGAAAAAACAATCTTGCTCATTAACTCTTTCATACGACATCCATATTTGTGCACACAGCTCATATTCTCCAAAACCACGGGGGAGGTTTGTACAGACCCTGATTCCTTATCCTTATTTAAATAAAGTCGTTTTGAATGCTATAAATATTCTTCAAATATTCCCAGAGACAATGAAACTATTTTATGAATGTTTTTATTTAGTGGGTTTTAGATATTGGCATCAATTCTCATTATTTATTTTATATTTGATACATGATGAATCATTTAATGGATTTTTCCCCATGGGGGTACGGGTACTGCTGGAGGTACGGGTAGTCCTGGGCATATGGGTACCTCTGGGGGTACCCTTTGGGAACCCCTGATCTAAGCAACACAATGTTGTTGCTGACAATGTTGGTTTGTTCGTTTGTTTATGACATTGTCGTTTATTTCTGCAGCTCCAGATGAAACTCCCATCGACACAAACCTGATCCAGTTTGACACACAGTAAGAACCAAACCTTCTGTCACTTTGACCTTTGACACCAGCACCTGCATTTTGTTTACAACAGGGTCCACATTCAGACCAGTTGGACCTGAACCAGTTAAACACCAACAGAATCACCTGGAAATAAAGACAAATACAAATGTTTCCTTCATTATTTCTGTTTTATGATTCTATTGAAGACTGATCCGGTCCAGTCCCTGTTTGATCGAAACAGGACCTGGTACTCCGTAAGGTGGACCTGGTCCAGGTACATGTTGCAGGGCTGCCCTTTGTTACTGGTTCTGTTCATCATCTTTATTGGACCATTTAGCAGACCAGATTGGACTCTTTCGTGGATGAACCAAATCATACCCTTTAGTGGACTGGATTAGATCCTTTAGCAGACCAGACCAGACCATTTAATGGACCGGATATGATCCTTTAGTGGATTTGATCTGACCCTTTATCAGACTGGATCAGACCCTTTAGCAGAGTGGATCAGACTGTTTAGCAGACCGGATTGGACCCTTTAGCTGACTGGATTAAACCCAAATGGATGAAAAGACGAGTCCATCAGAGTTGTTGCTCCCCCCACCACCACCACAGCAGACAGAGCTTTCCCTCTCCAGCCTCTGGAACATTAGCAGTGCTGGACTCGTCTCCTGAGTCTGAACCTTAATGCGTCTTAATGTAAGCAGCAGGAAATGGAGCCACATCCTGTTTGGAAAATTTCCCCTAGTGGGACTAATAAAGGAAATCCTTATCTTATCTTATGACTGGTGCATCTTCAAATGACGATCAGAAACTCACACATGCATAAAACCTTCCTGATGATTGGACACTCACACACATAGAACCTTCCTGTCTCAGAACATAAATATTAAAGCAGGTGTTGTTTGAACTGCAAGAACAGGTTCATTAAGGCTGTGGTTTAGAACGGACTGAACAAGCGTTAATGAACACAACGTGCACTTAAAGGAGATTGACATGAGTTTAAATGGACACAACAGAGGATGGATGGGTGGATGGATGGATGGATGGATGAAGATTGGCATTTAGGCCCACCTCTGCACATGCTGGGCCATGTGTTGGTTGTTCCGTCTTCTCATTTGAGCGTGTCCGTCTTTTCCATCAGCGATGATGACATCATCTTCGAGGACTTTGCTCGCCAGCGACTGATCGAGGCCAAGGATGATGAGGACGAGGAGCCGGGGGACTCACCCAAACTGGACGACAGATAGAGGGGGCGGCAGCAGTGGCTGAGCTGTCGCCGGTGACGACGTCAGGTCAAAGCGGTCTGGAACACCCTGGAAAGACTCGGTGGTCCGTGTTCATGTTGTCGTCCATGTTCGTCCTGCCGGGTGTACAAAGCTAGAAACCTGCAGCTAGTTATGTTTTCAGACGGAGACGCTGTCCTGTCCGAGCGTCCCAGGGGGCAGGGCCAGTAGCGGCGGCCTGTAGCATGCCTCTTATGTCACTTTGTTACCTGCCCCCCCAGAGGGGAGGGGTATTGTTTTTGGGGTTTTTCTTTTTTGTCTGTTTGTCAGTAACTTTACACAAAAACTACTGGACCAATTTCCATGAAATTTTCAGTAAATGTGTAAGGTGGTCCAGAATAGATCCCATTACATTTTGGTGAATGTAGGTCAAAGGTCAAAAGTCAAGGTCACCAAAAATGTACTTCACAATGATCACTGATAGGACAAATCAGGAAATTCTTTTTCATTCTGGAATACTTTGTTTTGCATATAGCTTATTTTTACTCTCACCATTGATGTGCATTGACATCAGAACTTTGAAGGTCAAATTTGAAGACTCTGGGTCAAAGGTCACAATAAAGGTCAAAATTGAATTTTGGATCTAACTTTTGAACATCTTACAGACTTTCAATGAGCACCAAAATGCTGGTCTTTCAATTCTGCATCTTGTGTCTAGATTTTGACCTATTGTTGGCCCAAGAGGTCAGGGGTCACTGGGTCAATACCTATAAAAACTAAATGAACGATAACAGAAAAAACAGTGGAGATGGAGACTTAGTTACTATTATTGACAGATAGTACACCTGGAATGGGCTTCCAAATTGTGTCATGACCTTTGACCTTGAGTGGCCTTGAAAGGTCAAACCCATAGTTTCATGTTTAGATGGGGGAGATGACCATTAAGAGCTGAAATGTTTGTACCTGGAACCACTTGTTCTTCATGTTTCCAATGGGTCCAACAGCAGCCGTGTTGTGTTCAGGAGCAGTATTGTGTTCAAGTTTCTTTCTGTGTATCAGGGGTTTTTCACAAACTAAACACTGCCAATGTCCAGATATTCGTCACAGCGGGACAAACACCAATGCACACAAGCAGGATGGACGGACAGACGGACCGTCACAGTCGCCAACCGACGGCAGGAAGCAGCGGCCTTTTGCATGACGCGCATCATCTTGTTAAACATTTGATAAACTATGATGGAAGAAGGTGAGATTGACTCTGGAGTCAAACTGAGGCTGTTTTAACACTCCACCTTCATCAGCTTCCACGTTCTCCTCCGTTCGTGTCCAGGATCATCCACGTCACAGTTTAGAATCTGAATTTGGACTTTTTCTGCCTGAGTTGTTTGGAGCCCTTTAAATTGAAACTGTTGAATTCAGGGTACCTACACATTTGAAATGTTAAAATTCAACACTTTTCCAGATGTTCAGCCACACTGTAAAATCACTAACATATTTAACTGTAACTTTAAGTGTATATGTCTCATTTTTAGTCCAAATATCTGATTACACTTATCCTCAGACAGAATCACCTACTAAAGAACTGTACAGTCAGATATAAGAACTGATTTATAGGCAATAGGGCTGGAAAATCTGATTGAACTAATCTGAACAAGAACAGTTTATCTTGTTCAACTGAAATATTTTTCTGCTTGAATTAAAGTAAAAAAAAAAATTAGTTGGGGAAAACTCTTGAAATCATTCAAGATTACTTTGTTTAAGTAAAAAAATTAATTCTGGATTTTTTCCCCCAGTTGAACCAGGTAAACTGATCTTGGTCAGATTACTTCAATCAGATTTTCCAGATCTATTATCTATGAATCAGTTCTTAGATCTGACTGAAAAGTTCCTCTGTAGGTGGTTCTGTCTGATATTATGTGTGATCAGATATTTGGACTAGAAATTAGACAAATACACTTAAGGTCAGAGTTTATTTTTTTACAGTGTGTGAACCAGTGTTGAAACAACAGCAGCTCCAAATACAAACTAAAAATATGTTTAAATGTAAAGAAACTGGTGAAAAGATGGAAAACTAAAGATGATTAAATCAGGTTTTTAATGGTGTCAGAACTCAACTGCTCTTGAAATCATGTGGTGCATTTAAGGACCCTCTGATCCACCTGGTGTGTTTAAGGATCCTCTGATCCATTCGTGACATAAACAGGAGCTGAAATTGACGTCAAACCAGGTCAAAGCTAATGTGATGAGTGGGTGGGGTCACAGAGGGTGAGTGGAGTCAGGGTTGACACTTTGGAGTGGGTGGAGTCACAGAATTCAGGCTGTGGAGTGGGTAGGCAGAATCACAGCCGTAACATCGAGAGTAAAATTGTGTTTTTATTTGAACAGAAAGTGAAGTCTGTGGGGTTTTTTTCCACCTACATCTGTAATAAAAAGACCATGATGGTGAACAAATGCCTTTGGGTTTTTATTGGAAACAAACACTAAGTGGGTCACATCAGTAGTGATTGATACTGATGCTGATTTCTTTCCTATCAGCCTTAACCAATGACCAATAACGGCCTAAAGTGATATTTCTAAACTGATATCTTGAATTAAAAAACAAAACAGTTATAATCTTGAAATAAGCAAAAAAAAATTAACCTTGAATTAAGTAAAAAGACATTTGAATTGTGAACAAGGCTTCTGGCATCCTATTTTTGGCCCCGCTCCTAAACGAAACAAGTTTCAATGGGAAGTCTCCACCTTTTCCAGGAGGCTCATGGAGCCCGAGATAGGAAAATTATTGAATAGTATCCAATGGGAAGCAAAATACTAAAATCGTATCTGACTTGTCATGCGCCCTGAATCACACACGTTGTACCTCATAATACATTATAATTATTGATGTGCGTTTCAACTGCTTCTGTTAACCAACGGCTGATTCATTTGTGAGTAAATCCCGTTAATAATTTGGACTACACGCCTGACGCACATGTGACGTCACCACAGACTCCACACCATAGCTAAGCGGAGTGTGACGTCACATACGAGACGCATTGTAGTCTCTTACTAAGCCCATATAAAACCTAACATCACGTTTGCTTCTCATCAACAACCGGTGGTCTGCCGAAGTCACATCAAATATTTCTTATCAACCGCTACCGTGTGTGAATTTCCGAACACTTGTCAGACGGAATCAGAATTTAGCTTGACTCGCTCCATTCACTCCCATTCAATTTTTTTGCGAGCTAAGCACCCATGGACCGGAAGTAGAAGGGTGTGACTTAGCCTGCCCATGTGCTTCGCAGGCACGGCCCCTCCAGGACTGACACATCTGATATCTGATCATTAGGAAACAAGCCGTGAGTTGATTGTTCTTTTAAATTAGGTTTGGTTGGAAATTAAACGTAGATAAATTAAATGGTGAAAAATTGATAAGCTTTCACTTGTGATGGTAGATGAGACATCATGAAGCCAAGGGCACACACGTCTTTATTCCGGTCGGAATTGGGACACACCGCTGCTCGTACAAGTGTATAGGGGGAGGGGTGATCTGCCTTGGTGGAGTCTGCGATCTCTGTATGCTTTTCTAGTTCTGGATTAATTTGACAATGAGCCGCAAAAGATACGATTCTTTTTGGTAAATGTACCCTGTTGACAGATATGCTTCCTCATAAACAGTTTGTCTTGGTGTCAGTTCCAAACACTTTATCTATCGGTCACGCGCACCGACACAGGGTTTTGTATAGAAGTTTGACACGTGCACGCATGGATCAGTGTTTCCAGGTGTCCCGTTAGATCAACATTCTTCGTCACTATTAGCATACTGTTGATAATACTATAGGGAGCCTAAGTGACGTGATTCTATTTCCGGTCGGTTTACGGGCAATGGGGCCTAAGTGCCATAAAAAATTTTAAAGATACATTTTCACATTGAGAAAGCACTCACTTTGGACAGGCATCCGAAGTTACGTTAGGTTTTATGTGAGAGTAAGTAATGGACTACAACGTTCGTCTCACAAATATGACGTCACCACCAAGCTTCACCATCAAAGTCTTTGAAAATGGCTGTGACTTTGGCGAGCTTCACCTCCTTCTTTCAGGACGAAGGCAAGAGCATCAAACGTGGAGAAAACCACTTTAAATCGGGGCATGTGGAAAGTGGCAGCTACTCCGGGGGAGAGATAGTTGGTCGAGTGAGAGCCAGCATGTGGGACAAGCTCTCGTCAGCCGGGAAGCGGTAGAGGGAACATGTGGAAATGGTGTTGTGATTACACCGGGGCACAAAGCACACAGGCATTTTAAAATGAAAAGTAGAAAAGGTGGTATACGGTTTAGAAAAGTTTGCAGGGAACGATTCTGCTGTGACGTCAGCTATGCGACGTCTGATATGTAGTCCAAACAGAGTCCAAATAATGACATATTTTTACACGATAATAAATCACAAAACACGTATCAAAGAAACTCCAAACGCACATCATTGGTTATAATTTTAATTGAAGTACAGCAAATGTGTGATTCAGGGCATAAAGTAAAGTGGACCAGAAAATAATTATTTTCTCCTCATCCACTCTCATGTTACATTTTTTCCGAACATAGGCCCAGTGGACCGACCGGAAAGGGGCGGAGACTTAGGCTCCCTATTGGTGGTACAGGTATGTCAGTCGTTAATACAATATAATAATAATAATGCTTTTAAGCAGATGCATGTTTGATACAAACTAGTAATGGGTCAGATCAAAATACTCATTGCAGGTATGGCAAACTGTTTTAACATTTAATCACTACTCCGTATATGTATTACACATCTGCAAGTAAATTCTTCCTAGTTAAAATTAAAATTTCAGATGTTCACAATAACATTGTTCCTCTCTACAATTGTAATTTCAGATATCCACAATGTAATTTCTCCTAGGAAAAGATCATGTCACTTTTCCCATTCATGTCTATGGGATTTGTCATTACATGTTTAATTCATTTTGAGATATCAAAAATGTAAATAATAGATATCGGCAGCTAAATTGTGGCTATCCATAATTCTGTATTTAGATACCTACAATTTTATTATGCCTAGTCATAATTCTACTTCAAGATATCTTAAATTCAACTCAATTACAAATATCTTGAAAACCATTTCAGATATCTTAAATTAAATTGTGACTAGTCGAAAATAATTATAGATATCTCTAATTGAGATTGAAACTAGACAAATTACATTTTAGATATCTCAACTTGGAATTCTAGATAGTATAAATTGAATTGTAGATAACTACAGTCAAATAGGGCTCTGGCGTGTGACGTCTCCATGGATGTCATCACTCAGAGGAGGCCATACTGGAGGGCGCTGCTTTGTTTACAGTTTGCTTCCACTGCACACCCAGTAATGACACTCCTGCCGAGTCGTGTGCCTCAATTTTATCTTGTTTATGCCAGTTATATCGTTAATATGGTCGCATGCTGCTGCGTCGTGGGGTGTAATAACACTAGCTGGGACAGAAAGGGGTGGAAAAATCAATAATAGTATATCTATTTACCTTTTTCCTGCTTGGAGGCACATCCACTGCAAGTGTCCAACATGACAGAGAGTCGTCGGCGAACATGGATCGCTGCTGTAAGACGAGCAAACATAACATTTCATACAATCCCGATGTCAATGAGAGTATGTTTTCTGTGTTTTCATTCTGGTAAGTTACAGACAGGAATGTATACCATCTGAATATTAACTTGAATATCTTAGCTACATATTTTTTACTCAGATGCAGATGGCTGTTTTACATTACATCTAGTCTGCTCTCTGCTAAATCTCTTGCACACACTTGAACTGATTTGCCCTATCTTATATCACGAAAACTGTGACTGTGATCTTAACATTTGACCTACAATCACCAAAATGTATAGGGACCTATTCCGGACCACTTTGCATGTTTTCAAAAAATATCATGGAAATTTGTCCAGTAGCTTTTGCGTAAAGCTGCTTACAGACAGACCAACAAACAAACCCGAGTAAAAAACAATACTACTCCTTAAGTCATGGGGTTTTTATGCTGATGTAATAAAATATGTGGTTTGCGGTTAGGTTTCTTTTTTGTGTCAGTGCACTGAGTTTATTTTCGGTAAGTGAAGATGATCTCCAGTGATAAAAAAAAAAACACTGATGTTTTTCTAAGTGTTCTCAGGAAGTAGAGTCAGGAGGGGCAGTGTTGCTTTCACATCTTCAGTTGATCTGTTCACCTCGTAGGCAAACTGCTGTGGGTCCAAGCTGGTATTTATGAAAGTCATGATGCAACTGCCGACTAGTTTTTCCAAACACTTCGGTAGTCATTGAGACTGGTTAGACAGGAAAGAACTCCAGAGAGTCACCGAAATGGCTGAGAAGGTCATGGGGTCATGCCCTCTGCCACACTGGAGGACTTTCATGTCTTTTACTGTCTTGAGCCAACACCATCCTGAAGGACTTGTACCATTCAGAGCACTTCCTGTTTGAACTACTACCATCAGGAAGACTGTACAGGCCCATCACAACCAGGACAAATAGATTGAAAAACAGCTCTTTTCCAATTGCTTTGAGAATTCTTAACACTGTTTTATACCCTGGGTTTTAGTGTAGTGCCTATTTAATTTTTTTATCTTCTTACTTGGGGATTTTTATTATTTTGCTGTGCTTTGCACTAAAACGGTCTGTACGTTATCTTTCATTT
The DNA here is from genome assembly GCA_020466265.1 of Siphamia tubifer. Taxonomy (NCBI): domain Eukaryota; kingdom Metazoa; phylum Chordata; class Actinopteri; order Kurtiformes; family Apogonidae; genus Siphamia; species Siphamia tubifer. Next base: position 44,605,806 of record CM035795.1, on the reverse strand, counting down.
CACTGGTTGCAATGAAATGGGAATTTAAATCTTATTTTATTTTTTGTGTCAGCCGGCTGGGTTTATTTTATTTTTTGTGTCAGTGGGCTGGGTTTATTTTATTTTTTGTGTCAGTGGGCTGGGTTTATTTTATTTTTTGTGTCAGTGGGCTGGGTTTATTTTATTTTTTGCATAAGTAGATCGGTGTTTTACTGCTCAGTGTGACTTCCTCTTGAGCTGTCAGTACTTCTCTCATATGGTGTTTATGTTCATCGGAGGCTCATTCACCTGGAATCCTCTGGTCTCATCTGGACTGGTCTGTCCCAGGACCACATGAGTCTCCTCAGGGGGGGGGCAGTGACCCCCATGTCTAATCAGACTACCCAACCAGAGAACCACAGTGATGAATTCTGCAGTCCAGCATACACCTCTGCTAACCTGTTGTTTATGGTGGTCTACTGTCTGCTGTTTGTGGTGAGGAAACACAACAACAACCTGCTGTTTATGGTGGTCTACTGTTTATGGTAGTCTAACTATCTACTGTGTATGGTGGTCTACTGTTTATGGTAGTCTAACTATCTACTGTGTATGGTGGTCTGTTGCCTGCTGTTTTTGGTGAGAAAACACAACAACCTGCTGTTTATGGTGGTCTACTGTTTACGGTGGTCTACCTGTCTGCTGTTTATGGTGGTCTACTGTCTGCTGTTTATGGTGGTCTACTGTCTGCTGTTTATGGTGGTCTGCTGTTTACGGTGGTCTACCTGTCTGCTGTTTATGGTGGTCTACTGTCTGCTGTTTATGGTGGTCTACCTGTCTGCTGTTTATGGTGGTCTGCTGTTTACGGTGGTCTACCTGTCTGCTGTTTATGGTGGTCTACTGTCTGCTGTTTACAGTGGTCTACCTGTCTGCTGTTTATGGTGGTCTACCTGTCTGCTGTTTATGGTGGTCTACCTGTCTGCTGTTTATGGTGGTCTACCTGTCTGCTGTTTATGGTGGTCTACCTGTCTGCTGTTTACGGTGGTCTACTGTCTGCTGTTTATGGTGGTCTACCTGTCTGCTGTTTATGGTGGTCTACCTGTCTGCTGTTTATGGTGGTCTACTTGTCTGCTGTTTATGGTGGTCTACCTGTCTGCTGTTTATGGTGGTCTACTGTTTACAGTGGTCTACCTGTCTGCTGTTTATGGTGGTCTACTGTTTACAGTGGTCTACCTGTCTGCTGTTTATGGTGGTCTACTGTCTGCTGTTTATGGTGGTCTACCTGTCTGCTGTTTATGGTGGTCTACCTGTCTGCTGTTTATGGTGGTCTACTGTCTGCTGTTTATGGTGGTCTACCGTCTGCTGTTTATGGTGGTCTACCGTCTTCTGTTTATGGTGGTCTACCGTCTTCTGTTTATGGTGGTCTACTGTCTGCTGTTTATGGTGGTCTACTGTCTGCTGTTTATGGTGGTCTACCGTCTTCTGTTTATGGTGGTCTACCGTCTTCTGTTTATGGTGGTCTACCTGTCTACTGTTTACGGTGGTCTTCCTGTCTGCTGTTTACGGTGGTCTACTGTCTGCTGTTTACGGTGGTCTACCTGTCTGCTGTTTACGGTGGTCTACCTGTCTGCTGTTTATGGTGGTCTACCTGTCTGCTGTTTATGGTGGTCTACCTGTCTGCTGTTTATGGTGGTCTACCTGTCTGCTGTTTATGGTGGTCTACCTGTCTGCTGTTTATGGTGAGGGAATGCAACTACATACACAACAACAGAACAGGTGCAGTTTATGTCCTCAGTATGTGACATTAATAATAATAATAATAATAATAATAATAATAATAATAATAATAATATTTCTGATGATGGTAATAATAACTAGAAAATCACTCAGAGAATGCATACTCCACCAAGGCAGATCAGCCCCCCCCCCCCCCCCCCCCCCCCCCCCCTCCACCAATCAACACCAATATTGTATAATTAGTTAATTTTGCCAGTATCAACATTTCCTGAAAATTCCTGCCAAATCCATCCATAACTTTTGGAGTTACGTTGCACATAAAACAAACTGATGAACGTCGGCGAAAACTGAACTAAATGTAACTAATAACCAGGCATAACAAACCCCGCCCCTCGTAAACATTTTAGCTCTTAATAGACAAACATAAGACTATGGGTTTGTTCTTTCAAGATGGCTGTAGGTCAAAGGTCATGATGCCATTTTGGAGCCAACATGTAGTTTCCTCTCTTTCAACAATAGTGAAATGTATTCTCCATTTGCCACAATCTTAACAACCAAAATTTCAAAGTGATCCAGAATCTTCCATATCTTCACCAAAATCTAATCGATTGGTCCTTGTACCAGTCCCAAGCTATCCTGAAAGTTTGATCACAATCTGTCTATAACTCCTTTCGTTTGAGGGGGGGGGGTGGTATACCTTAGCAGAGGTCTGTGCTCTCAGTGCTTTTCTAGCTTTACTATTAAATATTACTTTCACATTTTCTTTATTCTTATTTAACCTGGTTTATCTGATGAGAACTCTAATAAACAACAATATATAGTACATGAGGTTCAACAGGGAGCAAGTGTTACTGACAGATGATAAAGAAATGTTATACTAACCCTGCCTTTAACCTTTTATTTCTACATTTTACTTTATTTTAGTCTCTATTATATTGCAACATTTATTTAATTTCATCTGCTGTTGTTTTTTCGGCCTAGCCTTTCCTCATTATAACCACACACTTTTAATAATAACAGTTTTGCATATTTATTTACATATGTTTGTAGATATACCGTGTGTACCAAGCGGCAAACCAGGAAGTGGCAAACCCCGCAGTTCACTGGTTCTGCATTTTAGGGACCCATAGACTCCCATGTTCAAAGGGTTAAAAAAACATAAAAGACATCACAGCAGAATTATACCTCTTCCCAGCCTGATTTCAAAATCAGGTTGTAAATAATAAAAATCCAATTCTTGTGCATTAGTACAAGTATCTTGGGGTTTTACTTGATGATTTTTTTTTTTTTTTACATTCAAGTCCCACATTGACAATCTTGTGAAGAAACAAACTTAATTTGGGTTTTCTCTTTCGTAATAAGGTTAATTTCTCTTTTGAGGTAAAGAAACTGCTTGTGACTGCAACATTTTAATCCGTTTTTTAGCGTTCATGTACCTGTTTATACATGAACGCTTCTGCTTAAAGTCTTAGAAGAATTGACAGTGTGAATCCTTTACTAACTGCAGAGCATTAACACACCATTATGACTTGTATGTTGGTGTTCTATGATCATCTCTGTCCACAAGGAGGCAGGGACATTGGTACACTTTTCTTCATGAGGCCATGCGTGGTCTGCTGTCCTCCTATACCTGTCATTTAATCCCAAGTGTTGATTCATACTCATTGCGTTCAAACCATCAATGTTTACTGTGTGTTCCATTTGTCCGCACAGAACTGGGAAAAGGACTTTCTCTTACGCTGTTCTCATTACATGGAACATGCTGCAAAAACTCTGGAAGCTGCCCCAATTTATTTCTTTAATTACTGTTAAATCCAGACTGGTAGCATTTGAGGTCAACTCATTTAAATGTAACTTTTTTTTCTTTTTTTTACAATTGTATGTCATTTTATATACTGTCTATGTCTGTAACCTATTGCTGCCTCTTGGCCAGGACGCTTTTGAAAAAGAGGTTTTTATTCTCAATTTTGTTGGTTAAATAAAGGTTACATGAAAAAAAAAAATCAGTTTAGCTTTAATAGTTACATTTTACCTTCACAACAAACTGTGAATGGGGAGGGTTTTTTAATATAACTCGTCTCTTTAGATATTATTTAAGCTTAAAAATTATGCATAAATAGGGGGTATGTCCTTTTGATTGACAGGTGTCAGTGGTGGCTAGTGGCTAGCTGTTGGAAAGGCCTCATGTTAAACCACTGACCTTTGACCCTTTTGCTTGGGTTTGTGCTGTTCATGTTCAGGAGTGTTAATGGGATATTTTAACTCCACTTATTGGACAAATATATCTTTCTCTGCTGTTGATTTCACAAACAGACCATCCAAGATGTCTGTGCTTAAGTTTTTTGGTGAATGAAATTAGATTTATATACATTAACTGAACTCTCCTGTCTTCTTGCCCCCAGGTACCACCACAGAATATTTGAAATCAGTAAGAGATAATAAAAAAACAGAGAGAAAAACACTCTTACACTTTCTCTTCCCTCATCTTATCCTTTGTCTTACCCCCCTCCTCTCTCTTCTCCTTTATTACCCCCTGTCTTACCCCCTCTCTCACGTCCTCCCCCCTCTGTTACCCTCTCTTTCAGGTTGGTCTGTTCCTGAACGGTTTCACTCTGAAGGTGTACTTCTTCAGTCCTCCGCAGAACTCCACCAGTGTCACTGTTTACCTGAAGAACCTCGCAGCTGCTGACTTCCTCATGAGTCTCTGCCTCCCCATACGCATGTCTAACTACGCTAGCAGCACCGTCCTCGCACGACAACTCTGGTGCATCTTTGGCGCCTCTTTCTTTTACCTCAACATGTACGCTAGCATCCTGTTCATGGGCTACATCGCTGCTAACAGGTACATCCACATGGGATATATACACAAAACATAGGTTATATACAGGACATATAGGATTTAGAATCTTAGAAAAATGTTATTATCCCTGTGAGGGGCAATTTGTTGCGCAGCCAGCAGAGAAGACAATGATACACAAAACAAAACACAAGTGCACAATCTTACATGGAGCTGATCAAAGCAGGCTGTTGACCAAACCAATCGATAATTAATAATAATTAATAATAATAATTATTAAATCTATTTGTCCTACACCTCAGTGCTGCATAGCAGTGACCAGAGGGGAGCAGCCTGAACTCCTTGTGCAGAGGGTGCCTAGGGTCAGCCAGGATAGCTTTGGTTTTCTTAGTGGTTCTAGTTCTGCACAAAACAGAGAGCTTGTCCAGAGCTCTCTGGAGGCTGACCCCTGCTATTTTCCCCACACCTTTTTATGATACTGTTCAATGTATTTTTGTCTTTTAGGGTGAGGGACCTGAACCAGCAAATAAAATAAAGTTAAAACGGATTGAATAAAACAAGTACAAAACATTTTCGTAATAAAAAAGATGTCAACATTAAAACTTCTGTGCAAAGACTCACCAGATGGCATCAGTGTTAGCCTCAAAAGACAGTTTGTTGTTAATAATAGTACCCAAATATTTCTACTGCTGTACCGGCCATGGATAAAAGTAGGAGAAACTGGTGGAGGCTTTTTCTTAAAATCAATGAAGATGTTTTTTTGTTTTTCTCACATTAATATTCAGGAATGCTCACTCACACCAATCAATAAAATCAGACACCACTGGACCATGATCAGTGTCTAGATAGCTAAGAAGTGACACAATCACCGAATCATCAGCAAATTTCACAAAGTGCCTGTTTGACTCCTACAGTCATTTTTATATAAAATAAATAAAAGTGGTGAAAGGAGCCCCCCCACCCCTCCTCTGTAGGCAAATTGCAAAGGGTCTAAACTGCCCTGGATCGAGGTCAGGATCTCTGTCTTAATAATCCATCATGGTAGGAGAGGTGAGTGCAACAGGGTGGAAATCATTCAGTGAATAGTTTTTTTTCCCCCCTTGGGCATTGGTACAGTAATAGAGTCCTTCCAGAGGCATTGGACCCTGCAGAGCTGGAGAAACTTTTTAAAAAATGTAACTAAAATGCCAACTTTCAGGAGTCTGCCCCCAATATTGTCTGGAATATTTATATATATATATATATATATATATATATATATATATATATATATATATATATATATATATATATATGTATATATATATATATATGTAATATCAGAGTTTTATCATGTACTGTGTCTACAATGTATGTTGGAGTATGTTTTATTGTATGTGCTTGCATTCTGTTTATGTATTTCCTGGAATCTTGATTAGCATCTCTGGTAGATAGTCTGTTATGTGCAGCCGTTCTGCTGTTTTAATGAAGAAATTTCCTGTAGGGGGTCAATAATGTATCTATTTACAGGAAAAATAATATTTATACAGGTGGTATAGGTTCTGACTCTGCCCATAACTCACATAATGTAAAGGTACATTTTGGTGCGTTTGTAGTGTTGTTTTTCTAAATTTGCACTTCCTGTGCTTATCAGTAAAATCCAAACATACATGAACATGACATGCACAGTTTCAGTGGACATGAGTGTGTAGACTCGTGTTGCCTGTTCTATTAATACACACATTTTTACCAGGAAACCAAACCTGCAAGTAAACTAGTTTACACAAAAGGGAAGTAAATACAATGACCTTCTGTCATGGTGATGTGAACAACCGGAGGAGAATTCATGTTTCATCTGCTCTTCTTCATGTGTTTTTGGAGTGAGCGGAGCTTCAATTAAAGGTCACAGCTGTTTTTAAAAAAATACAATGTACTATTTTTCCCCCTACTTTTTAATAAAAGATCTCAAATGACATCAAAATTTGTTCATTAATATTCATGAACTCCATGTTCCCCGAATGTTCGTGCAGCCAAAGACATTACAATGGCATTGATACCTGCGAGTTATTCCGATTGTAACGTGGCCACAGGGCATATGCAGTACGCTGTTCCAAATTTAGCATTTTTGCATAATTGTCGCAAGTCCTATATTGAAGTCAAGCTCTCTGTATGTGTCTAACAGTAGGTGTGTTCTCTGTAGGTACCTGAAGATCGTACATCCTTTAGGAACCAACTTCCTGCAGACGCTAAGTTCCGCCCACATCTTCTCCTCACTCACCTGGTTCTTCCTCCTCCTCATGATGGGCGTGTACATCCTGCTGTCACTCATTACCCAGCAGCCCCTCCACTCTGTTTCCGCCTCCGTGTCCTGTGACCTCCTCCACAGTCCCCAGGTCCACCTCCTCTATCAGATCATCCACTGTAGCTCTGCCTTCATCTTCTTGTGTGTGCTGGTGATGTTGGTCTTCTTCTACCGTAGCACCGCCCACAGACTGGCGGCGGTGCTACAGCGGCGCCCAGAATCCTCACGTTCTATCAGGCTGCTGAAATGTCGCAGGAACATGCTGATCCTGGTGGTGGTCTTCTGCGTCTGTTTTGTCCCATACCATCTGATCCGCCTCCCCTACGCCTTCTTGCCCCAGAAGCTGCACTCTTGTCCCTGGAGGCACACCTTCTTCTACCTGAAGGAGCTGACCACTGTGGTGTCAGTGCTGAACGTGTGTCTGGACCCGCTCATCTACTTCATTTTCTGTAAGGCCTTCAGGGCTCAGCTGGGGAAGGGGCAGGGCTTAGACACCACAGGGGCTGGAATGAGTACTATCCAGACAGAGGGGAGGGGTGGTGGTAATGGAGGGCACAGAACCAGCCTATCCAAGCAGAGTGTCCTGTAGGGTCCACAGGGATCCAGACACTTAAAGATCCAAATGTCCACCTTTAAAGGTTTAAAGATGACTTAGTTTATACGATGGAATTTTCATTCTGGATTTTTGTTAAAATTTTATCACATTATTTTTGGATTTCATTTTTAAAAATATGGACACAAACAATAAAATGGCAATTAAATTATTATTTTATATCTGTAAATGTAAATTCTCATTTTATCTTTATTTTTCCCTGTTGTGATTAATGAAATAAAAATTTACTTTTCTATTATTTTGCAGAGCTTGAACAGGAAATGTATAAATACATGTAGTAGCTGTTTATCATTGGATATATTTCAATCAGAACAATTTATATTTAGAATGTATATGTATTTGTGTACAATATATATTTTTGCCTTTTTAAAATTTGACTGTTTATTTTATTTTCATTGTTTCAGTGTTGTATGTGTGCGTGTGTGTGCGTGTTGCTCCCCCTTCCATTCTACTCTTCTTTATGTTATGTTTATTATTTAGAAATAAAGATGGGGGGGCGCCGCGGAAATGTCACGTGATGCTTTATCAAACTCACTTGAGAGGAATTTTTCGTTTCCTTTAATATGTAATGTTTTCAGGTATGTGTTGTTAGCCTTTACAGTCATGTTATCCCGCCTTTAAAAAAAAAATCCATGTATGAACAGTGATTTAACCATCTATGTATGTACCTGCGGAAAAAGGACAGGTTCTCAATGCGCAGGCGCAGTGACTAGTTGACAACACTGGCAGGAGGAACCGAATTGCAAAAAGTGTGACAGAACATCTCCAAAGCAGAGGTAGGTCGTACTTGAGTGTGTAAATAAAGGTAGAATTAACTAAATTAATGCGTTTTCAAACAAATGACCGAACGAGTTAAAGTTCAGATACTGTTCGGGACACAGGCGGCTATTAAGCTAAGACCTGCCAGGGTTCTGCCTTTTGAAAAAATAAAAAAAGAGAGGTTGTGAAATTTAAAATTTTTAATTCCAGGCCTGGAAAGGTTTTTGGAAAAGTAATGTTTTTTACACAGCATAATGTGTGATTACTAATAAAAAATAAAATGAGTGAATAAAACGTTTATTTCACTTTATGTTAACCTTAAGTTAAATTTTTGACCCGTTTCCGCTTTACTTCCTGATTATGTTCTTCATTTCCTTTCTGGCACCTCCGGTTGACTTTACTAGTTAACCCCGATATAAAGGCAGTGATTCAGTGAGAAAAATTATGGACATCTACAAAAGGAAAAGTCGTTCGCGACCTACGTGTGCTGACGTTGGTTGTAAAACCTCAAGAAAACAGAGTGTTTAGCCACAAAGAGCCAATGTTCATGCTCTCCGTTGTTTTCATTTTTCGTAAGCCTCTGAATCATGGGCATCGAATTTAAAGTATCAACCCAGCAATGTTTTTGTGTGTTCCCAGCACTTTGTGACAAAAGACCAACTAATGATAACCCATTTCGAGAGTTATTTTTGGGATACACTGGCTTTGCATAGCTAAAGAAGATACGACTCACCCAGTGGACTATTATCTCCCCAAAGCGACTTAAACTTCCATCTGATGGTAAGTTCAACAACTTTAGCTATGGAATGAAAGCTTGAGCTATGAAACTGTCAATACTGGTAATTGTGAAGTTGTCATACACCGGTGTTTTGCTGAAACGGCTGATTAGCATATAAGCTAATGTTCATAGACAGTAGAGCTGAACTGGAACACTTCCTGTTCAGTCCTTTCTTGGGATGTTGCATGCTGCATTTAGTCATCGGTATCGACTAAAATCAAGCCGAAATTAAACTGAAATGCCAGGAAAGTGTCGATTTAACAATGTCTGGGTTCACAAAACGTGGCTTGAGAAAGTCCAGTACCCAAGTAAAGCCAGATGTGGAAGATCGGTATCTCTCAAATGGGAGAAGCAGCGCGAGCTAGCCATGCTAAAGGCGCCAAGCACCAGGCAGTTGTAGCCGAGTTATGTCCTCGAGCATAGCCATAACTAGCTTCTTCTCGCCTCCACCCATCAAACGGCGTGACACCAACTGCAGGTTCTCCCATTAATCAAACTTAAGGAACAAGACGAGGGACAAGAGTCATTAAGGACTGAGGTATTGTGGGCGTTAAGTCACGAACTCTCACTATTTTAAATCGTGTGAGGATGTCAGCAAACTTTTCAGCGTCATGTTTCCTGACAACCCAAATGTTGTATAATCTTTAACCACACATTGTCTTTCATTTTATTGTTAAACTTTGGAGGGTAAACTTTAAGACAATACCTCAACTTTTTATTCTTGACTTGCATTTTTAAGAGTACGTAGTCGTGGAAATTTACCAGTAAACCATGTAAAGTATTGGTTAAAGTGTGTATGAACCCTGTCTGTATATAAACTAGGGCTGGAAACTCAAATTGGAACTGGTCCTAAAGCAAACTCAATATGTATTGAAAAACTTACTTTTGTTGCATACTTTCTTATGTTATATTATTTTTTTACAGCCGCATGGGTTCCATACAAAACACAAACAAGTCCTGTCCAAAGAAGAAAAGGGGAAGTAAGCAAACGGAAAAAAGAAAAGGAGAAAACGGAAGGGGAAAAAAACAAAAAGGGAAGTACAGGTGGAAACTATCAGGTGGCCTTTTGTTTAACTGTCAATATTTATATTTCATAACTGTAGTTTTAAAAGATTTTCTGACCTTTTTTTTTTTATCATGTGACAAAAAAAATCTGTATCTGCTCAAAATATCATCTTAGAAACATCGGCTTAGGCCCATATCGGTCACCAGCTAACACTGATGGAGGGGGTGGGGGTTATCGGCCCCCAAAGAATCCATATCTGAACACTAGTCTTGGCTATGTGCCAAAGTACTAGCAAAGCATTCTGGGATTTGTAGTATTAGTGGTGCATGTGGTGGGCCGCCTTTTAATGCACATTTGATCTAATGTTGTGGGCCAAATATAATTACACCATCGTTCAGAGTTTGACATGTATGACAACTTATTTTATAGTATATATATTAAAGAAATGAATGTGGCAACTGCTAAAGGTAGGATGTTTTCCTCATGCATTTTTTTACTATATTACTTAACATCCCCTTCACATCCTGATTACAACCAATTAATTAAATTCTGTAACACAAAAATAAAAATACATAGTCGCCTGTGGAACGGTCAGGACTGAAAACACCATCCTCTCATTTTGAGATCCCACTGCAATTGATTGAATGGTGATATGTCAATCAAACTCAACTGCCAATACTCCTCTCCCCCCTCTGGTTCATGCAGGACGGGTACACAGGGAGAGGGATAATTGACAGTTGAGTTTGATTAACATATTACTGTTCAATCATTTGGAGTGGGATTTCAAAACGATTGGATGGGGTTTTTTCAGTCCTGTCTGTTCCACAGGTGGTGATATTAATTTTTTTCTTGCATCAGTGTATTTCATCAATTGGTTGTAATCGGGATGTGAAGGGGATTTTAAGCAATATAGTTTAAAAATGCAGCAGGAGAACATCTCAAACCCCACCTTTAAAACAATTGGCACTGGACAGTGGAAAACCGCTCAACTAGAACATTCAAGAATTCAGAGGCTGAATTTAACCATGAGGAAAATAATGTGGACTAATTATAGTAATAATAATAATTTAAGAAAGAATCATTGTAAATTAATGCGTTGTACTTTCATTTTGTAGTTTTTAGGATTTTTTTTTTTGTCTCATAACAAACGTTTTTATCTTATAACTGTCTCTTTATGCCATAAGTGACTTTCTAGCTCATGACTGACTGACTTTCTATGTTATGACAATGTGCACACTTAATATAGGATAACTGTACAGCGTACACACATCCATAATTTAATTATGAAATGAATTCTTGTCCAGTTTGTGTTTAAAATGATTAAGAAAACAAACAGGTCAGATGTAGTTATGATGACATCGCTGTTTGAAGGTTAATGAAAGTGATTTTATTTTCTGTCTTTAATGGAAAAACTCAAACACAATCTGATAAACACCTGAACTCTGTGGATTCTGGGGTTTTATCACTTTGAAACTGTCTGAACTCATGACTCAGCTGCTGAAAAACCCTTTAACAGTCGCGCGTGTGTGTGTGTGCGTGCGCAGGTGGGTGTGGTCTGTGGTCTATCGCTATGACGACAGCTATAGGAGTACGTCCTATTTATGTGTCAGGTCGAGCACAATCCTGCCCTGATACTCTGAACCATCAGAACTGGATCAGAACCTGTAGACCCGGGTCAGTCGTTCTAGACCCCAATACATGGTTCACGGAGCCAACGGGAGACGGCAGAGTCACTGAAAGGTCCATCAAGGCAGTAAGGAAGGTAAGAGTTTAAGTGACATTGACAGACAGACTTGAAAACCACATGTTAACGTCAGAGAAACATCAGCTTCCTCCATCTACACACGCTCTTCCTGTTCATCTGGACCTGTTACACAAAAAAGCAGAAAATTACTATACAAGTTATTATACAAAAAATACATTAAACTATATAGAAATAAGCTAAAGTACATTTTGATAATATGCAAAAATACTAAAGTCTACAAAAATACTGAAAATTAGACTAAAGCACATAAAACATTTGGCTAAATTACACTAAACTATAAAAAAATTAAAAAAAATACACTTGACTATAAAAACAAAGTACAGTAAAAATATGCCAAATTATACATGTGTATATGACTAACATGATTATAACATTTTAACACAATTCAATGGAACAGTTGTTTTGTTTAAACTGTTGAATAAACATGTTAATTGCACATATATTCATATTTTTGCATATGTTTTGGATATTTTATTTTATTTTATTTTTTTTATTTGGGGTGTTTTGTTTTAGAAGAGCATTTTAATATGTTGGGGATTTTTTTTCATTGCTTTTTTGTGTTATGTTTTGTGGATTTTAGCATGTTCTGTATATTTTTTTCTCTACATTTTTTTGTGTTTCTTAATATGTTTGACATTTTAGTAAAAAAAAAAAAAGTCAACCAACAAAGTGTTTTGCACACTGTGCAAGATGGTGTTCATCAAATTAATTCAACGCAACCTTGTAGTTAATTAAAGGAGTCATTCCATCATTGTTTCATTAATATTGCTGTGTTCTCCATTGTTATTGAATGCATTGTGTGTTGGTTCTATTAAAAAAAACTTATAGATTGCTTTGGTTCAAGCTGTTTTTGGAGAGTAGAAACGTTTACCAGTGTTTAGGGGATCCCCATCAAAATTTGCTACCAGCAACCAAAATTGACAATAATCTCTACAAATTCACATTATTCCATCAAAATATGTTACTTGACATTTAGGAACATTACTGTTTATCATAAAGCTCGTATAACGTTCATAGGTAGCCCATTTTGACAAGTCTATTTAGCCATGATATAATGCTCCCATGATAGGTAGACTTTTAAAATATTTTATTTTTCTAATATTGTATTTAGATTTAGTTCCTCAAAAGGTAGGCTATTGTTTGCATCCATTGAACTAACGTGAACAACACATTCTACTGTTAACGAACCACTGTTAACACCCAGGCAACTCATGTGCATAACGTTCACATCACACAAAACACATTTACTTAAAGTTTTCTAGTGTCAATATCCAATCTATCGTACATATATGACTGCTTAAATGCTTACTGGTCAAAGGCACAATAAAATTAATATACTTTCAAAGTATTACTTGCGTCCAAGTTAATTGCACATCTGGCCTGGGGTGGCTGAATTGATGGGATTCTTCTCTGTGAAAACACTTGGTGGTCACGTGCATGCTCAGAAGCACTTGGGGGCCCAATGTGACGGGATGAGCATTTTGACTGAACATTGGTCCATGACATGGTAACGAGGCATGTCTGATTGGCTCAGAATGCGTGAAGGAACACTGCCGCCTCCCCTCTGGCTCAGTGTGTTTGCCATCCCACAATAGCATCCAGCTCGGTTTCGTGCCATCACTTGTTTTGAAAACGTGCAGGGGGGAAAATGCCGCCTTATTTCCACAGAGAGCACATGAACCAGTTTGCAGTTTTCAAATTTGTGCAGCTACTGTGGTGCCATCTTCTCTTGTCGATGCTAACGCTACTTCAGATTTGCTGCAATAGGAGATGGGCTTAACTCCATGTGGGTGACGCCAATGTCCCTGTGACGTGTAGTGGACAGGCTTTTTCTGAGTGGCTAATTTCTTTGTTGTTTTCTATGAATGGTAAATAGAGCCAGTGGAGGTGACACACCACGCAGCAAAAGCAGCATCTGTTGGTAACTCGGAGTGACCCATCCAATTCCAAAAGGAGCGTGGAAAAGTGGTTTTCAGTGGAATAATACCTGTAAACGTTGTAATCATTTGCAGCACTAATATGCAATTAACATGTTTATTCAACACCATCAACAGTTTGAACAAAACAACTGTTTCATTTCATAGTATTAATAATTTTAATTAGATTATGATGGATGGATTAAGGAAGCTCACTGGATCCCCCCAGTATCGTAGCTCAGACATTGCGACCCCCTCACCCCCATGTTGAGGGCTTCCTGTATGCCTTGCTCACTCTGCATTGACATATGTACATTTTACAATATAAACCCATTGTTGGTTCTGAGACCTTTCAGGCCTTTGACAGTTCACCTGGGCTCACTTCCTGTCTGTCGTGGCATTCCCTGTCATTTGTAGTTTCCTGTTTCTCAGGTAAACCACCACAGAATCCTTGTTACTTCCTGTCTCACTACTCACCTGTCTGACACCTCATGAGTTCAAATATTAGCATTAATGTCAGAATAAAACACTGACTGGAACAGAGACATATGGAACAAAGTACCCCAGACATAAACAGGACATGTGTTTGAGAGTTCCAGGTGTGAATGGAGCTGACCTTTGACCTCTTGTGTTCCAGGTCTGAACAGAGCTGACCTTTGACCTCCTGTGTGTTCCAGGTGTGAATACAGATGACCTTTAACCTACTGTGTATGCCGGTGTGAATGCACACGACCTTTGACCTCCTGTTTTCAAATTTGGATGATGACGCCTGGTTCCAACATCAGCACTGTAGAAGCAGAGGATGATGGGAAAGAGTGCATTGTCAATGACCAGATGGAAGCCTTCATCATCATCTATATCCTCATCTTCATCATCACTCTGTGTGGAAGTCTGACATCTGTCTGGACGTTTATACACAGTCCCAGAGACAAGGTAGAACACATCTATGATGGATAGATAGTTAGATAAAACATTTGAAAGTGTGTTTGATATACTTGTGTGTCCATGTGCAGCGCAGTGGGTGTGTCTACCTGCTGAACCTGCTGGCCTCTGACCTACTGCTGCTGATCGCTTTACCCTTTAAAGTACTGAAGGACCTCAGGGTGGCGTCCTGGTCCCTCATGGTTTTCCACTGTCAGGCTAGCGCCGTCCTCATTTACATCAGCCTCTATGCCTCCATTGTCTTCCTCGCCTTCATCATCACTAACTGCTACCTGCAGGTAAGGCCTGTGGCAGAGGGTTGGAAGTTCCAATCCTGCTCCAACCCAGAGTCTGCTGTTTGGTCCTTGGACAACCCCCCCCCCCCCCCCCCCTTTCCAAACCTAAAATCATTGTCACAGTTTTTTAAAATACTTTTGGCTTTTTTTGGAGCGAAAGGTGAAGGTTTAATATTTTTAAAGTGATTTATCTACATTTATCCTAATATTCCACATTTTTCAGTGTAAATCATGTATTTTGTACATTTAATTCATTGATCATGTAGATGTTTATTAAAGCGGTACATTCAAAGGTTATAGCATCCGTAACTGTGTTAATGTGTGTGTTTTAGGAGTGTGGTGGTGTGTGTGCTCTGCGGCTACAGGAGGTGGGCTTTGCCCGTCTTCTGTCTGTCGTCATCTGGCTGCTGCTGCTGCTCATCATGATGCCCAACATGGTCCTACCTACACAGGAAGTGCAGGTATGATGGCCCCATCCACAGAGGAAATGCACATATGATGGGAGGTCAGAGGTCACATGGTGTGAGACACACAAATCCAGATGCTGATAATATTCAGAGAAGATCTAAAGACAAAGGAAGTAGTGGAACTATATTTACTTAATTTTTTTAAAGGAGAAAAGAACAAAGAAAAGAGAAAATAAGAACAAACAAAAAGTAGAGGTTAAAAAAGGAACAAAAAAGAAAAGAAGGAGAAAAAGGGGGAAAAACAAAAAGAGAAATGAAAAACTAGAAAAGCACTCTGAGAGCGCAGACCTCCGCCAAGGTAGGCCCCCCCATCCCACCCCGAACAACCCCAAAATGAAATCAGTTCTTGTTCACATTTCCAACATATTTCATCAAAACCCGTCCATAAGTTTCGAGTTATCTTGAACACAGACAAACAGACAGATAAATGCCGGCAAAAACCTAACCTCCTTGGTGGAGGTAATAAAAGAGTTGTAGTTCTGTCCCAGGGCAGCTGTGAATACAGATGTAGTTTTCAAGAAAGCACTTTGGCTGTATCAAAATGCGATAGTAATCTAATCCTATATTATTATTCTAATCCTTTATTATTAATTTGTGTGTGTGTGTGTGCGCACAGGTGCATCAGTACCTCAGCTGTTCATCCCTAAAGTCAACCCTGGGTCTCCACTGGCACGCCCTCGCCGTCTTCCTCTGCAGTGCCTTGTTCCTGAACGCCACAGTCGTGGTGCTGATCTTTGGTGCTCTGTCTCTGAAAAGGCTTCTGGGTAGTCGTGGTGAGCCCGGACCACAGGCCGGGGCAGCTAGTGTGGCAGCAGCGGTGGCCTACATGCTCATCTTCGTGCCGTACCACGCGGTGCGGACACCGTACACACTGGCACAGACCAAAGTGATCAGCAACTGTCAGACCAAGAGGAGGCTGTTCCTGGGAAAAGAGTGGACGCTGGCACTGGCACTGGCGCACGTCTGCCTCCACCCACTCATCTACTACTGGCTCCACCCACCGTTCAGACGCACCGTAGACACACTGATGACCTGGAGGAGGAGGGAGGGGCAGGACACAGGAGTGGGAGAAGCTATGACAGAGGTGGAAAACCAGGAAGAAGAAACCCTTTAACATCCACCTTTAACCCTTCAAGACTATGGAGTTACCATGGAAACACCATCTTCTCCAACATTGAAAACGATGGGTTCATGTTCAATATAAAACAGAATGAACAAAAATAAATAAAAATTGCTAAAATTATTATGAGAAAAATATACAGACTAAAATAATATGAAAAATAAACAAATAAATAAAATGAACAAAAACATAAACAACAATGACCAATAAGATGAACATGAAACAAATGATCAACAAAAAGAAAATTAAAGACATTTTATAAAATTTGCAACAAAATGACACAATGAAGACAACGGCGAGGATGGCAGCAGAGACGGGGGTGGAGATGATGGTGAAGATAACCATGAAGACGGCACTAGATAGTGTAAAGATAGGAACAGGATGGGAAATAATTCAGAAGTTGTAGTTTTTTAGTTTTACTTAAGTAAAGGAGTTGAATCAGTACTTTTTTAACGAGAGTATTTTTTCACATCAGTAGCTGTACTTCTAAATGGTTAATGGACTGCTCTTCTATGTGGTCCTTTATGGTGCTTAAAGCACTTTCCATAGGCCTCACATTCACTCATACACCAGTAGGTGCCACTGCCATGCAAGGTGCTGTCAGACCCACTGGGAGTTGTTGAGGTTTCAGTATTTTTGCCCAAGGACATTTCAACATGTGGACAGCCAGAGCCAGTATTCAAACCATTTCAGTCATTGGACGACCCACTGTACAGACTGAGCCACAGCCGCCCTACTGAAATACAGAATGTGAGTACTGATAAGAATAAAATGTTGGGTTTATATGATACTTTTCTAAATATTCAGATGCTTTACAAAAGCAGCATGGGGACAAACATACACGTATGAACAGGCACAGGACAAATACAAAAAGGCGTCACTGAATAAATGGTAAAGTAGACGTGGACAGTTAAAGAGTAGAAAACCACAGCGGTAGATAAGGCGGTCAGTTTTTATAGGTCGCTCTGAAGAGTATTTTTACCATATCTGTTGAACAGTAAGTACATTTGAAAATGTCACTATCCTTGGTTTAACCCAGAAAACAGCCAAACATGTTCATAGTTTAAATACATGATAAATATATAATTCATCACAAATGCATAATACATTAATAATGAACATAAATAACATACTTCATAAGAATAATACATTGCACAAATGCATAATTAATACATAAGAAATGTATGAATATATCATAAATGCACAAATAATACATACTGAATACAAATGCATAACATAATACATACATAAACACATGAATACATAATATATCATACACATAAATGCATAAACAAATCATGTAAAAGCAGTACCAAAAATGTCTGTCTGTGACACAAGTTTGAAGCAGTGTAGCCATGGTTTGTTTTGATCAGAGTTCAGTTTATATGAATGTAAGACAAAACGAGAACATAAATATTAAGAGTATTTGTAATATTAATAGTAGTCATATATACGTTAGCTTTGACCAAACGTCCAGTTTTCCGTGGACATGTCAAGTCGTTTCTATATATATTTGTTTTTGACACCCCCACTGCCCAAACACACCGCATGCTAAGATGTCTGGATTCTCCCAAACTGAAATATGGTCACCCCAATATATGTATAAATGAGTGTTCAGGCCAGACCTCAGGTGGATTATGGGTAATGAGTGTTGTGACCACCAGGAGGCAGCAGTGAACTTTATTTGGTTTGGGAGGAAGAGTCTCTTCACCATTCAATCACATTTACAATATTACCCGGAATTCAGTCTGTCAACAATTTAATCAATGAATTTTTTTTTTTTTTTTTTTTTTTTTTTTACATTAAAACAAAGATTTAATGTAGTTGTTGAAGCAATCTGCCCAGTTAATCTAAAGTATCTAATTTTACTAAAAATCTAAAGTAAAATTTGTTTCTTGTTTAGTCATTTGTTCTTTACCATTTGTTTATTTTTGATTGTTGTACAATAATATATATGTATACTTTTAATTGATTTTACTTTTGTTCTTTAGTGTTTTTCCTACTACTTCAGGCCATGGGTATAAATGGATGACTGAGGAAGACTATCTTGCATCTGGATATATAAAAAAAAAATAACAATCTTGCATTAAGGTGAAAAAAACTTGAGTTAAGCCAAAATAAGTAAATAAAACTCAGATTTTCCAGATCAATTGTCTATTAATCAGTTTTTATATCTGACTGAAAAGTTTATCTGAAGGTGATTCTGTCTGATCAGATATTTAAACTATAATTGTTTCTGTTGGTTCTGTTTTTGTTGTGGTACGTGTTTCAGTCCAGATTTATTCTGTTGGCTCCATTTGTTCTGTTGTTTCTGTTGGTTCCGTTAATTCCGTTCCTTTCTGGTCCCGCCTCCTGCTCTTTCTGTCCTTTTTCAGTCCCTGTGCCATCGCCACCAGACGACCCTTTTATAGAGACGCAGACGAAAGCTGGGGTCGAACAGTGTCGTGGGAACGACGCTTAGAAAAATACCAACGTCCAATCACAACACACACACAAACACAAAACAACACAATCTACACACCAGTCCAGTGGGTTTGAGTGTGTACGTCCTCAGAGTTCATTAAAACCTGTGTGTGTGTGTGTGTGTGTGTGTGTATATACACACTTTACATCATGTTTACATCAGCTGATCATTAGCTGAACAGAAACAGCCTGTAGTTTCAGTTTGTTTCATTATTATGACGTTTTCCATTTCAGTGTCATTTTATGTATTTACTTTTATTTTACTAAAAAAAAAAATCCTAAAAGTGCTATATGAGTAAAGATTGATTACTGTTAATTATTGTTCTTATTTCAGGTTGACTGTTTAATTATGAGGAAATAATAAATGATGAGTTAAAAGAAAAAAATAGTTAATTTCTGTTCCATTCTCTTTTATTATGTTTTTATAAATTATTTTATTTCGCATTGTAGTTTTTCTGTTTTAAAACTTTTTATAAAGGTTTAGTGGATTGTGGATGATTTGGGATAGTTGTGGCTGATTTTTGGTGGATTATGGATAGTTTTTTTTGTGTGGATTTTTGATTCATTTTGACTGGGGTTTTTTTGGGGTGGATTGGGGTGGATTTTTGATTAATTTTAAACTGTTTTTGATGGATTTAAGGTGCGTTTAGGATGTTTTATTTGGTGGATTTTTGGTGGATTTTGGCTGGGGTTTTTTTGTTGGTCAATTTATAAAACAAGTCGATTCTAAATGCAGCTCAGTTGTAGAATGAATGAAACGGTTTGAGAGATTTTTTTTTAGTTAAATTTGTTTGAAAGTCCAGTTCAGCAGGGGTTTTGCACAGACTCATTGCAGACGAGGATCTCTGATTAATTGAGTCTAAATATAGGACGCCTTTAAACTGATACTGTTTATTTAAGTGTCTAAATCTGTGTTTCCCAAACTTAGGGTTGGACAGTGGAACAGTTTATTCTGGGTCACAGCAATGAAATGGCAAAACATACAGAAAACAAAGTCCCAAATTTCTGCGATTTCGGTGGACACACGCAAAATTTGATTCTGTTAATGCATTCACATGAAAAGATGAAAATACATGATCTGATGTATTCATTTATTATTTTAATATAACTTATTAATTTATTTTAAAAAAAACAGACAAAAAAGATAATAGGTGGAAAAAAAATATATATAAGAAAACAACAAGCCATACAAAAAAGACGATAGATAAAAACAAAAAAGGCAGAAAAAAGACAGTGCAGATGAGAGAGGAAACTAACAAATATTCCAAAATCTTACTAAATATTTAATTGCTGAATCAAATTAATTTCTGGACCATAATCCTCAACCTTCCATAAAGGGTGTTTCTGGTACTGGTTGTCCTTGTGTTAGTTTCCATGGAAATGGCCTCCTGGGTTCTCTGGGTCGGTTATCCTCTTAAGTATTTATTTCTTGGATCAGAACTCTGTGGTGTTGAAGCTTCACAAACCACACACACACACACACAGCCTGTAATCGGTTCCAGGGTTGGACCACGTCACTGTTCCTCTGTTAATTAAAGACTAAAATGATCTGAACTAAATTTACATTTAATGAAGAAAAACAGATTTCACCTAAAATAACTAATACTGCTGTCCAGGTGAGTATGTTACACACACACTTTAACCCTCTGCTGTCCAGGTGAGTATGTTACACACACACTTTAACCCTCTGCTGTCCAGGTGAGTATGTTACACACACACTTTAACCCTCTGCTGTCCAGGTGAGTGTACACACTTTCCACTTCCTGCTCTTAAAACTCAGATTATTTTTCAGGTTCTTTTCGATCTTTATTCAATAGTTGTTCAAACATGACATTTGAAGGGTTAAAGAATGACATGTTTTCAGTACAGTGGTACCACTACATACGAAAGCCTCTGCTAATGAAAACCCCAAATTACAAAGAACCATTTCCTTAATTTTTCATCTTTGAATACGAAATAAAATTCTATTTACGAAAGAAACTGAACCCTCCCAGACAAAAATACAGCACATTCCTGTGTCCAACTATGTAAAAACGTCACATACATAGCATCCCATTGGGTATGAGGGAGTTACCCATGATGCTTTTTGTTACGCTTTGACCCTCAGTCATCACCGACCTGCTGTGTCTACCGGTAGCAGTCACTTTAACGGTCATTTGTCCACCTAGACCAGAGCTGTTGGTATCTGCTGAACGGTGCAAGAAGAGTATATGACCGACAGACTATCATCAGCTTAAGGAAACTGTTAAAAACTAGGACTCTTCAAGCCCGGAGACACGGACTGTTCTACAGCAGAATCTCCCCACAGATGCAGAGGCGGAAGTAGAGAGCTAAGATAACAGCTAAGCTAATGGCTAACCTGATTCTACTGCCACTGGAAAACAAACTGGAATACCCAAAGCTGGATTTAAATACCAAACATGATCCACCAGACTGCTGCATCCTCATTCTCACCCAGACGTGGCTCAACTCCTCTCTCCCGGACACCGACATTAGCCTGGATGTGCTAACAATATTCAGCTCCAACAGAATCCATGCTCTCACAGGTAAAACCTGGTGTGGTGGTGTTTCTACACTAACAACAGCTGGTGTTAGCCTGGATGGGATAAAATCTAAATCTAAATTTTCTTTTAACACATATTTTATACAGAATCTGTAATTTTCTATATATTTTAAAGGGTTTGAGGGATAGTATAGGGGGGCTTGGAACAAATTAGGCTTTTTACATCTAAAATGCGACTATTTACGAAAACTTCACAGTACGAAAATACTTTGTTTTTTGTCTTGTTTGTTACAAGTTTAAAAATAAATTGTAAGAACAAGTGTCTTTTTTCAGTACAAAGCCAGTGAAGCCCATACAGTAGCAGCGTTAGAATAATAATGTTAGACAGATATCGCAATTTGGCTAAAAATGAGTAACCTGACTCACGTACTTCATTGTCATCATACAATTGTCTTGACTCGTCATCTGAACCCACTTTATCCTCACAAGTAGCTTAGCCAGGATGTCAGCCTGTGAAAAGTTCATTTACAGCCCATAGATTATGTCTGTGTTTTCATTTAGTGTTTTGGTTGATGCTCCGCCCATCACCTATCCACCAATGACAATCTGCAGTGTTTCAGCATCCAGTTCCCAGTGAGCTACAGCTCTGATCAAATATGTCGGAGACTACAAATCCTAAAAAAGCCTCATTATAATTCCCAAATTTGTCTTGACAAGGTGAGAAACAAAACTAAAAGTTAGTATAGGAAATGATTTTGAAAGGTGAACATGACTGAAAGTGAAAAAGTCTAAATCAATTTTGGATATAATCTTTGAACTATTAATCTCACAGACTTCCAGTGAACACCAAAATGCTAGCCTTTCAATTCTGCATTTTGTGTGTATATATTATGACCTATTGTTGACCTCAGAGGTCAGGGGTTACTGGGTCAAAACTTAAAAAAAAACAAATGGACTATAACAGAAAAACCAGTGGCGATAGAGACAGTTACTATTATTGACAGATAAACCTGGCATGGGCTTCAAAATGGTGCCATAACCTTGGATCTTGAGTGACCTTAACCGACCTTTGGGTTTTACCTTTAAAGGTTATGCAAGGTCATAGTCTCACGTTTTTTAGAGGGAGGTCCATTAAGAGCTAAAATGTTTACGGGTGGGCGGGGGTTTGATGTCCTTGGCAACACTTTTTTATCATATGTTTGTGTCACTTCGTCAGATGTGTTGGTGTAAATGTCTTCTGAGTTTTTGTTTTTACAGTCTGTAGCCTTTCAAACACCAGGGGATGACCTTTGACCTCTGGATTCCTCCTGAACTGTGTCTATTCTGTCACAGATAAACGCACACACACACACATATATATATATATACTGTATATATATATATATATACTGTATATATATCAGGTGTGGAGGTTGAGCCGCTGATGCTGCTGCCTTAGTTTCTCAGATCGCCTGTAATGAGTTGGCGAACAGAGCCAAGATGGCTGCTGCTGTCGTGTCATTAGCAGTGGAAATGTGGTGGGTTATTAGAGATGGAATATCATGAAGGGTTGGGGTGACTTCATCTGAGGCTGACAGCTGATCCGACCCACAAACAGCTGATGCGACCCACACAGGAAACGGGACCCAGCTCAGACACCCAAGAACCAGACGCAGTCAGAGCACCTTTAAAGGAGACTTTCACCCACTGTACGACTACACATACAACCCCCCCCAATAATAAAAAATAAAAATCCAATCATTCCACCCACTCCATAAGACAGAAACCCCCCCCACACACACACACACACACACCACAAATATATTCAACATAAAAAAATATCCCACTAAAAAACAAAACAAAAAAATGAATAACCTCAATAATTCGAGTTTATTTCTAAATCTCACTGGGTTCACAGAGGGTGAACTGGGCATGCTCATGCTTTTATAAATTGTACTTATCAAACAAAAAGTTACATTTCTGAATATTTCGAATGAATCAGACGTTCAGCACAAACATGTCAGGGATTAAAGGTCAAAGGTTATAGCTGCTGCTCCTTTTGTCCCTCGGTGACCTTTGACCCTGGTGAACATACACACTGAGTCTGGACCGGGATTGTCTAAAGGAGATGGAATGTGTGTGTGTTTACTCTGGTTGTGTTTGTCCGGTATAACATTTTAAGTGGTTTCACTGGTTGTTTTGGATGAACAGATGTTTTCAGGAATGTTGGTCTTTGTAGACGAACAGAGTTAAAGTTTGAATAACGTCTGGAAATCTGGACATTTGACTTATGTCCTGCACATCATAAACTTGGACATGTCCGGAAACCTCCTCAAAGACCTAAAAACTCATTGGAATGTGTTGAAAAGCCTTGAAACACAGTAAAGTGTTGTGGGAAAAACCTTGAAATGCCTTGAAAACTTTTGAAGCACCTTGAAATGTCTTGGGCGGGGGGGGGGGGGGGTCTTACAGTTTTAAACATCTATATATATTTTTATTCATGTAAATTTTTATACATATATATTTTTGTACATGTACAGACTAATGTCCACATGTGAACACTTTGACACTTTTGTTCCTCCGTACATTTTCTTCGACAGTAAAGAGTTCTGCTGTAAACAGCTGGACACATGTCAACACCCCCCTCCTCCTCCTCCTCCTCCTCCTCCTCCTCCTCCTCCTCCTCCTCCTCCTCCTCCTCCTCCCTCCTCCAAGGCTGATGCTCCTGGAGGCGGAGGACCCCCCCCCCCCCCACACCCCCTCCGCCTCTTTCAGTGCGGGTCCAGTCGTCTCTTTCCCGGATCATCTCTAAACCCGGATCATCTCCAAACCGGACCGGAACCAGACCCGGACTCTGTGGTGGTTCGGATCCTTTGGGTTCTGGTTCGGATGGATCCGGATCTTTAACTGGATGTTGGATCATCTACTTCGGTTCCTTTTTCTTGGACTTTTCGGACTCTTCGTGTCTGAAAGTTGGCAGAGTTCGTGCGGAACCCGACGGACGGACCCGGAACTGGAGTTCGGATCTGGGTTCGGAATTTTTTACACACTTTAAAGACCGGGATTTTATTCTTTTGTGGAGTTCGAATCCAATGTGTCCGGACCGGCCGCTGAACACGCACGAGCCCCGAGGACAGACGGACACACACGCACGCGCAGCGGATTCTCGGCGCAGCGGGACTCACCGGCCTCCGCGCGTTCATGTGTCCGCTCCACACCGGCACCAAGGTAAGCCCACTTCACGTTCGGTCCACAAACTTAGACCGGACCGATTAAAGCCCCAGAACACAGCCAGAGCCCAGCGCGTGCACGGGCAGCAAAGCAGAACCAGAGCGAAGCGCGCATGCACGGGCTCCAGAGCAGAGCGCGTGCATTGTCCATCCCAGTATTGATTCGTATACAATCGTTTAACCCAGTCAGACTTGTAATAGACAGGGTATGCGCGTGCACGCTGCCTCCAAGGTTAGAGACGTGTAATTGGTTCGGCGCGTTCACGTGAAGTTGGCCCCTGGGGGGGGGGGGGGGGGGGGGGGGGGGGGGGGGTGCGCGCGTTTCATGCATCAGTGGAAAGAAACGAAGTAGTTTTCCTGTAATTAGTGTATTTAAATCTACACAAGTACTGATATTTGCATTGATACTGGTATTTTCTTTGGTATTTGTACTGTTACTGGTACTTGTATTTGTACTGATACTTTCCTTTACAGTCTTACTGGTACTCATACTCATGTTGGTATTTGTACTGAAAGTGGTCTTTGTAGGGATACTTTTATTTGTACTGATAATATTGGTATTTGTACTGATACTGGTTTGTACTGATACTTTTATTTGTACTCATCATAATAATTGTACTGATATTGGTATTTGTATTGATAAAAATACTGGTATTTGTATTTGCTCTTAATTCACCTGGGCACCAGAGGGTTAATATAATAGAATAGAAGTACTTTATTGATCCCACAGTTGGGAAATGAAGTGAGTATTATATACTGACCCCCATCCCACCCATTCCCCACTATCCATTGACAAACACAAATCAAATGCACCCCAATCATCTCAAGTATGTGGAAGCAGCTTTAATATGGGGGATAATTATGGGATGTGGGAGGATTGTTTCCGTGGCGACGGGTCCTTGTCGTTTATAATGATTAGCTGAATATATCGTATGTTCTGAGGTTGAACTAGGCGACACATGGATACCACAGAGCTCTGACCTCACAACCACCAGCAAAAACAGCCAAAACAAGCGCTTCCTTTGGCGTTCCAGACATTTGTCGCACGTTTACCAAGAACACGTGTCTAGAATTGTCATGTGACACCTTCTGTTCGCGATTCCTTCACTGAGTTTGAGGCTCTGATGTAAGGAAGTAAAACAGGGTCATTTTAGTCATTTTTAGGTAATTTCAGGGTCACTTTAGGGTCATTATAGGGTCATTGGACTGATTTTAAGGTCACTTTAGGGGTGACTTTAGAGCCATTTTAGAGTCATTCTATGATAACCTTACTGTCATTCTAGGGCAGGGGTGGGCAACTCCAGGCCTCGAGGGCCGGTATCCTGCAAGTTTTGGATGTTTCCCTCTTCCATTACACCTGGAAGCCATTACATCATTATCAGGCTTCTGTAGAGCTGGATGATGAGCTGATCATTAATTAAATCAGGTGTGCTGGAAAAGGGAAATATCGAAAACATGCAGGATTCTGGCCCCCGAGGACTGGAGTTGCCCACCCCTGTTCTAGGGCCACTTAAGGGTAATTTTAGAGTCACTTTAGGGTGATTTTTGGGTTGCTTTAGAGTCATTTTAGGATCATTTTAGACTTTAGGATCACCCTAGAATCATCTCCAGTCAGTTTAGGATCATTCTAGGGGAAATCTCTCATCACTAGGGTCACTGTAGGGTCATTTTAGAGTTTAGAGTCACTTGAGTCATTTTAGGGTGACTCTTGGGTTGCTTTAGAATCATTTTAGAGTAACTTTAGGGTAATTTTAGACTTTAGAGGCATTTTAGGGTCATTCTAGGGTCACTTTAGAGTGATTTATGATCAGTTCAGGGTCATTCTCAAGGTCAATTTTGGGTGATTTTAGGGTCATTTGAGACTTAAAGGTCACTTTCTGGACACAAGGATCAAATGAATTAGAATTCCTTAGTACACTTCCTTTAAGTCTTTTTTTAAAATATTATTTATTCATTCATTTTCTTTTCTCATTTAAATCTTTTTTATTTATTTGCTCTTTTAAATCTGCTCAGGCCCCTTTTTCTCGAACGTTTCATTCATTTGTGTTTGCGTCTTATTTTTGTGCCATACATGTTGGAACTGGAGCTCATTTAAATAACTTTATGTCATCATAGCAACTCCCCTTAAATGTCTCCATGTCCTTTATTAACCCTTAAAGGTCTTCATCTGCTATAGTAGTGCTTAAACACCCACAGACTTTTACTTTATTAACCTTTAAATGTCTGTTGTATTAACCCTTAAACTGTTGTATTATCCCCTAAACACACACTTTTACAGTTTAAATCTTTATTCAGTCTTTTGTCTCCATGTATTCTAATATATATATTTTGTGATCTACTTAATGACTTTTCCTTCAGTTTTTGTTTATTGATTCTAATTTTGTTGATTTATTTTTATTGATTATTTTGAGGATGTTTTTTTTTTTTAGAATTGAATAGACTTTATTGTCATTACACTGAAGTTATAGCAACATTTTGTATTTATTTTGTTGCTTGTTTTATGTCTTTCTTCAGTGTTTATTCTGTCTGTGGCTTATCTTGTTTAATTCTAATTTAGTTTATTTAGTTTTCCTTTTTTTGTTTATTTTTATTGATTCCGTTCTTATCTTATTTTTTGAACTTCCTTTTAGTATCTTATTTTTTTCACTTTATTGCTTAGTTAATTTTTTAAATAATTTTTGTTAATTTCCTTTATCATTTAACATAAACCCAGTGTATCCATCCACTGTCATTAATCAGTCACTCATCTTTAACCTTTCTCAAGTTATTTATAACCATTTATTCTAATATTCTCAGTATTTGATACTTTGGCGTCGGGGTGTTGTTCCGCCCCGTTGGGGAATATTTTTCGATAATAACTCGTGTTCCATGTATTATCCCGCTTATTCTACGGGTTATTGCAGTTTATTACTGTCACTACTCTAACAGACTAGTGTTGTGAAATAGGCGGGGCAGACAGAAGGGGGGTGCAGAGAGTTTTAGGCGGAGAAAAGAGAAAGACGGATGTATACAGTCAGGTCAGCGACCGGAGCAGGTGTTGTCCCGTTCCTGCAAATAAATACTGAAAATGAAGCTCACTGAAACCGCTCCTTGTTTTCTAAAAACCAGCATAGAGGAGTTAACTGAGGGGTAAAATACTTACTTGGGCCCGAGAGATTCTGTATGAGATGAGGACGGCAATTTCCCCTGATTTCCTGACTACGGTAAGGATAACATCAGGATAGGTTAACATTGGATAAGCTAGCAGTTACAACGAAGCTAATATTTACTTTAAAAGTGGCCGAACTACCTGCGGAGTGATATGGTACAGTGAATCTGAAGTAACAAAAGTGTTAACGGCGCAGTGGGCAGTTATCGAAAAAAATCCACCCGCTGACGTCATTGAAAGTGAACGGGACATTCTAGAGGGCCGTAGAATAAATATATTTAATTTACTGATTGTGTACATGTTCATTAAAACTAAGAGAAAATTGAGAGGTTATTATATGAAAACTGAAGAAACGGTGACTTTTACAGTAAAAATATATCATTAGCTGAACACACAATCATCTACAACCTTATTTCGTTGATTTGTTGTTATTTTCTTCATTTATGTTTTTTATTTACTGACTTTCTAACATTTTTGTTCAGTTTTATGGCTTAGTTTTGTTTGTTGATTATAATTTTGTTGAATTATTTTTCTTTTTTGTTGATTTTACTTGCTATTTTACTGCTTATGTTCATTTTGTGGCAATTTTTTTTCATTATTTTTTTTAATCACTTTTTAGCTTATTTTCAAACAGCTTTGCAAACCTGTCAGATGATAATATGTGAGTAACAGTCAGTGGGTTAATGTGACGCAGTGGCTCTGAGGTTGTATAATTATTCAAATCATTATAATTATTATAATTATCTGCTGCGGCTTCACTTTTAATTTAGAAAATAATTAGAAACAACCATGAACACACTGGTTTTTACTGTTTGTTCAAACATATCTTTATTTTTCCCTGGGGTCAAATGGTTTTGCACCAGGAAACAGAAACAAATAACAAAAGTCTGGCTTTAACAATTTTTTTTAAGTTTGTGTGTGTGTCTCAAATGTGTGTGTGTGTGTCAGATGTGTGTTTGTGTCTGAGTCTGTGTGTGTATGTCTCAGGTGTGTGTGTGTGTGTGTGTGTGTACATTCCCATCATGACTCATTCCAGTCGACCCATAAAAACACGTCTGTCATTTAGTTTTTCCACTCATTTCAAACACACACCTGTTATTAGTCACATACATTGAACAGAACTCATAAATGCATTCGGGGAATTTCCATCTTTTCTACTCTTTTTTTTTTTTTTTTTTTTTTTCTTTCACAGCTGATGACAGTTTTACTCCATTTCCCACAATTCAACACAAACACAATAGTCCACCATAAAAACAATGAGTTGACACTGAAAATACTGATCAGCTGATGAGTCTCTGCTGAAAACTAACCTGGTGTATGTTCCTTTCATGATAGATTTAGAACAGAATAGAATAGAATTTTCTGAAAAGTGAATTCATGCCAATTACTTCTGTGGATGCATCTTTTTTTAGGCCAGCTCCTTTCAGAATTAGCCCTAAAAATCTAAATAATTAGGTATGTGGGTCACATGTAACCACAAGGATCTTTATGAGGCCAATTACCAACCTTTATTGCATTATCTTAAGCAAGACCTAGGTTGCTGGGACCCTTTACCCCTGTCTTTAGGAGGGAGGATCAACACAATTGAGATGAATGTGCTCCCTAAATATATGCGTCTATTCCAGTATCTTCCTATTTTCCTAACAAAACCTTCTTTTTTAATTTTAACAGTCAGATAGCAGCCTTTATTTGGCACAAGAAGCAACCCGGGATTAATAAAAAAGTATTACATTTGGCACTTCTAAATGTGTCATCCTACTGCTGGGTTACTAATATTAGAGCATTGTTCTACTGGATGACGAATGATGTCATTAGTCTTACATGGACAGTAGTGGACTGGATGGTAGGGTATCTGTTGGATCTAGTTCAGTGTTGGTGTTATTGTGCTTCTGATGACCATTTAAAAACATCTTATTTCAGCCTTTACCTCTAATCCAATTGTTATCCACTCTGTTCAAATCTGGAATCAGTTTATAAGGACCTTTAATCTCACTAGTTGTTTTTCCATTGGCAGCACGGTAGCTGAGCAGTTAGCGCTCTTGCTTCACAGCAAGAAAAACCGGGTTTGTTTCGCAGACCGTCCGGGCCTTTTTGTGTGGAGTTTGCATGTTTCTCTCCCTGTGTCTGGATGGGTTTACTCCAAGTGCTCCGGTTTCCCCCATCACCCAAAAACATATTTATTACGGTGAAAATCCTCCAGTCAGGTAACTGACCATGAGCCTGACTCCATGTCTGGGGATGGGTCCCCAGGCGCCACCCATGGCTGCCCACTGCTCCTTAGAAGGATGGGTTAAATGCAGAGGACACATTTCATTGTACAATTATATGAAGGACGGCACAGTGGTGCCTCATGCCTCACAGCAAGAAGGACCCTGGTTCTATTCCCACACCAGACCCGTCTGTGTGGAGTTTAAGTGTTCCCTCCATGTCTGCGTGGGTTTCCTCCAGTTTCCTCCCACCATCCAAACACATGCACTGACAGGTTAACTGGTTAATCTAAATTGTCCATAGGTGTGAATGTGACAGTGATTGTTTGTCTATATATGTTCAGCCCTGAGATGAACTGGAGACTCATACAGGGTGTACCCCGCCTTCACCCATTGTAGCTGGATTAGGCCCCCAGTGACCCCTGTGACCCCAGTGACCCCTGTGACCCTAGTGAGGATAAAGCAGGTTCAGATGATGAGACGAGACAATTGTATGATAATGAAGTATTATCTTATCCATTGGATATACAATATGCGCAGAACTTTACTGATATTTACTAAATATTCAAATAACAGAAGTACATAATGTCCATTAATTCCATTAAATCATAAATGCGATGATGTCTTTATTTATTATCATGAGGTGACACAAGGCGTCATTCCACAAACGTAGATAAATATCCAATTGTTTTTGGGAATATTTTTTTTTGGTGGGGGGGTGTTTAAAAGTGACTTGTTCTTCTGTGTTTCTCCATTTTGATATAAGCCTCAGATTTATTCAGAATTTAAATTAACATTTACAAGATAAGTGGTTTACACTGAAAAAAGGAAAATACTTGGTTTTTTTTATAGATGAAAATAAATGGGTTAAAAAAGGTGAAAAGTGCAGATATATAAATGTTTTTGGTTTTTTAAGGGTTAATGTGTTTAGGGGTTTGATCGTTTTTGGCTTTTGTTGGTATAAAAGGCGCAGACGGAATGGAATGTCCATGTTTTGCAGACAGAGGTCAAAGGTCGCAGGCCTGAGTTCAGCTCATTTTGGCTCAAATGTCTGATTTCAGTCCAATTATGTGTTTGTGTAGCAACAAAAAGACACTTAAGTTAAAACAAGATATTATCTGAGGATAATGAAATCAATGGCTCATTTTAAGGAGAATCCATGTGTTATAAGTCTTAAAAAAAAATCCACTTAAATTAAAGGTCCTGTGTGTACTTGAAGGCTTATGGCCAAAACTAGTACTACAATCACATCCAAAATACTGTCATCCCCTCTGCCCCCCTTCAGACTAAGGGTTGCTAGATCCAGTATGAGTGTCTACTACAAGGACCTACCATGGCAAACAATGAGTTGTATGCTGGTATTTATAAAGTCTGGCCCAAGCCCTGGTTCACTCTACATCTGACCATGGACCATGCACTGCACCCCTGTCCCGCTGTCTCACCACTAGGGTTGGGTACTGAAAGTCGGTATAGGTATGGAATCGGGGCAAACATTAAGTAACTGGAACAAAATCAAACATGAATTTCAATCCCACACATATATGCAGCTGTTATTTAATTACGCCCTCTGTCCACTGTTGGCGACAGTGGACAGAGGGTACACATGCAGCAGTGTGACGATGTCAAAAGTGAAAAGGTCGAACATGTGATTACAATCCGCAAGACAAGATCCCGATTCTTCCATATATAACAGGTGTCTACAGACATTTACATGTAAAGGCGGGAATATGTCTAATTTAATGAAGCACTTGGTAACACACAGTGTTTAGCAGAAGTATGCACCATCTGTGAAAGCCTCTTTGATGAGCTAAGTAGCCTAGCACTGTGCTACTAGCACATCAGAAATGGAAATACCTAGTCTATGAATGCCAGACCAAAGCCATTGCACCCAGCTAATGTGGAGATACTGGACCATGACCGTGTCAGCGCGAGTACTTTTAATGCAGACCACAGATATAGCTAAGTAACTGGTAGAGTGACATGACATACGGTGCTAGCTTAATAATAATAATAATAATAATAGGTTAAATGAGTCATTCCATTGGCATTTCCTTCATATTGCTGTGTTCACCATTGTTATTAAATGGATTGTGCGTTGGTTCTATTTAAAAAAAACCATCTGGATTGTTTTGTTTCCAGCTGTTTTTGGAGGGCCCATAATACTACACCATGGTCAGTCCAGGAGATTCAGTCCCTGGTGACTAATGTAAAAATACAGGCGAGACAGTAAACGAGTACGTTTATCAAAAATTCCCTGAGCAGATGACATGGAAGTATGTGCAGCCTCGCTATGATGACCAAGTACTGTAAAGTCAGTACTGTACTGTTAATACAAATGCTCCAGTTTTGACTTGAGTCAAGCCAGTACTAGTGGAAACGGCATTAGAGTCACTGAGAGCCTACGCTGGTCTTCAAATTCATCTCTGCATTTATCCATCTCCATGTTTCAAATCCATCTCCTGTACATATCCTTGTTTTTTTTTTTTCTTACTTTGTCTGGATGTATTTGTGAATAATAAGAGGCTTTTGAGGGCTTATAATATTAGACGTGTGATAAGAAATATTCCAGATGCAGCTCAGTGGGAACTGGCAACCAGGATGAACAAACACGACTCACTCTGTGATTGGTCGATAAGTGATGGGTGGAGAATCAACCAAAACACCAAAAGACAACATAAACGGTGTTCAGGGGCTGATACTGAGATTTTCAAATGCAAATATTCTGTCTGTTCTAATACTGTCAGTAATATCAGTATTTGAAATGAACAAGATTCCTTCAGGTCTGGTTACAGTCAGAACCTTTTTATGATTAGTGGAAACAAAATTCCTACATACAGCACCTTTAAAATAAGACAATATTATCTGAAGATAATGATGTCAAACAGTCATTTTAAGGACTGTGTTTAAGATTTATTTAACCATGTTTACATTTATAGCCTCATGTTTCCAGAGGCAGGAGTTTAACCATTAAAAGAACATTTTAATTTAACTTTAACCTTTCAACTTAAAGTAACTTGTTCTTCTTGAACCGACTGATTCATTACCATTAATCGCTCTGGTGTGCAGTGTTTCTTAGCTAGCATTAGCTTGCCCAGTCCATGCTAAGCAGTGATCATGCTAACGGTGCCATGGAAAGTGCAGCTGCACAGAGGACAGATAGTGTAAATGTGTACAATCATACTAGAGGTTAAGATCGGGCCTAAAAAATTCAGCCCGACCCAGGCCCGCAGGCATTAAAGCCCGACCCAGCCCGAGCCCGAACAATTAACTTGATTTGCAGGCCCGAGCTCGAAGCAAACCCGAAATTTCAATTTATCCCATAGTATCTTTGGCAGAAAAAAACGCAAGATTTTTTAAGATTAAAATAATCTACATATGCTAGCTCCAGTTAATGCTAATGCTAGCTCCTAATAATGCTAATGCTAGCTCCTGCTGCTACTGACTAGTTTTCATATGATTATTCTGGTTCAGACTGAGCTGCAGAACGGGGGCATGGCCTGTTGTGGTGCTTTAAATTTGGTGTAGATATTTGATGCTTGTGTTGTCATCGTCACACACACACACACACACACACACACAAACACACTGAGGCGCCTGTGTGTCTCTTCTGGCAGTGCTACTGGAAGTTTACACTGTCTGTGTGTGTGTGTGTGTGTGTGTGTGTGTGTGTGCCAACTGCCCTCAAACACAATAGCTCTGTGTGTATTTTTCTGTCTGGGCCAGTTTGGTTCTTTGACATTTGTCTCAAACAAAAACTGTTTGTAGTTTGTGTGTGTGTGTGTGTGTGTGTGTGTGTGTGTTTGTTTTTAGTTTTTCATACGTTCACAGGTTTTTATTCTTAAACTTTGAGCTGAAACTAAATGTGTATATATAAAATACTAAATATGATATATGATTAGATTTAAATAATTTATTATTTGACTAGATTAATGATAATTAATTATATTTTGATGTATCTTGTTAGTAAGTTTTATTATTATTATTTAAAGGAGTTTTGTACAGTGGGACCCCAGGAAGAATAGTTGCAGCTGAGGTAGTAACTAATGGGGATCTGAAATAAATTAAATTAGTGTCACTTGGACTGAGCGTATTTTTACAGATGAGAAGAAAAAACGGTGACAAACATCAGGTTTAATCAAACTAACCTGAACTGAAAGGCCTTTGGATCCTGTTCACTTTCATTAAACCCACGATGATGATGAGTGTTGCTGTTGTGTGTATTTTAGTGTGTTTTAGTATTCTCTTTTCCTTCCATTTGTAAACAACTGTTTGAACTTGTGCTTTCATATCGATGTGAAACCTGTGAGACAAGTGTAAATTAATGATCGACAGATGAATATTTTGGGACTGATACTGACTGTCTTTCCCATCAGCCTTAGCCGATATTATAAATTCATACAGATTTTTTTTATCTGTAAAATGAAGTCTTCTTTAATTACAGTTAGAAAATCTAAATAATGACAGTTAAACTAATCAATATGAACACCTGATGGGTTTTATTCTTTTTACCCCATTTCTTCTTCTTTTTGTTTTATTTTGTCCATCTTTTTTTGTTTTCTCCCCTTTTCTCTTTACCCCCTGTTTTCCCTTCACCTGACATTAAGTCATATAAGAAACAAAAAGTGCATGTTAGCCACAGTGACAGACTGATACAGAAAATTATTTTTTATATATATATGCTGGTCTCATATATTGGAAGCCTATGAGGCGACAATGAGGTCTACAGCCCTGGGGGGGTGGGGGGGGGGTCCTGTCCCTGTGAATGAGCTCATCCAAACATGAACCCCAGTGGAAGCAGAAGAATGTAAACAGACACGGTTCCCAGGACTCACTAAATCTGACCAAACATGCTTCCATCATCTGTGGTTTCAGTTCCTGTTGTCATGGTTACGATTTCTGTCTTCTGACTTTTTTCTTGTGAATTAGGTGAAAAAAAAATTGCAAATTATTACAGATGTGGTTTGGATTAAACTTTAGACTTTTGTCTTAAAAGCATCTGCAGTAGGATTATTATTATTATTGGTATTAGTATTATTTTTGTCACTTTGGTCTCCTTTGCTTTTTCTTTCTTTTGATTCTAATCCTTGCATCCTCTGACCCTCAAAGCTTCTTTTGTCTACAACAAAAACAACCATTGAAAACAGTTTCTTCTTTCTTTTTGACATTTAAATGTCACAAACCAGAAGTTCAGCTTATTTTTACTTCAGTGTCTACACTTTTTCTGTTTCTGCTCAGAGTCCAAAGTCAGAGTAAAAGCACTTCAGTCCTATTTACATACGTACTTATATATGAGTACTATATATATATATATATATATATATACACACACACAATGACATCTTAAAAGTGTCATTCCACTTAAAACCACTTTTCCACGCTCCTTTTGGAATCTGATGGGTCACCCTGAGTTACCAACACATGCTGCATTTACTGCGTGGAGTGTTTCCTCCACTGGCTATTATTATATTTACCATTCATAGAAAACAACCCAGAGAAGTGAGCAATTCAGAAAAAGCCTGCCCATTACATGTCACAAGGACATTGGCATCACCCACGCGGGGTTCAGCCCATCCCCCGTTGCAGCAAATCTGAAGTAGCATTAGCATTAGCATCTACAAGAGAAGACAGCACCACAGTAGCTGCTGCACAAACTGGAAAAAAATGGCGGATTAAACTGGTTCATGTGCTCTCTGTGGAAACAAAGCATTGTTTTTTTCCTGCACATTTTCAAACCAAGCGACGGTACGAAACCTAGCTGGATGCTACTCTGGGATGAGCGAGACGAGAGGGGGGAGTGTTCCTTCATGCATTCTGAACCAATCAGAGACGCCTCATTACCGTGTCATGGACATATATGAGGAAGTACCGTAAACAGTTGTTCAACCTCAAGTAATTTTTCTACCGTCACCTCCGCATGATATACACATGGAGTCTCATAAATATTAAATAGTCTTCCCTTCACTACTCCAATCATGTAGAGGTGTCCTTGTAAATATTAAAGAGCCATAGTGGCACATCCAGTGGCAGCAAAAACACATACAAACTGACTGTATTTGTTCATTATAGGACTGTACCGACCCCAACGTCTGTTTTCAATGGTTCAGGATGAAGACATATACTGTTACGGCCTTAGTAGTTGTATATGTGTACTTATATAGAAACACAGTTTACACATGTACTTGTATTGAAACACAGTCTGTGACTCCATTTCAGTGTGAACACGTGCTCAGTCGTTTCTGTTTCTGAAACTTTTGAATCAGTCGAACATTCACAGCTGAAACAGTGTCTTATGGATTACAGGTGTTTAAACTGATCCAACCAGCAACCTGCAAACCCAGACATCTGGACTACATTACCCCCCTAACACTCCCAGGACCCCCACCCCCCCCACCCCCACCCCACTCTATACCCCCAAACCCCCCTTGTGACCCACATCTTTAAACAGCTGCAGAAACATTCACTGATCGACAATGGACTAATTAGGTCAAAGCTGTTTAACTATCAGTGGGTTTTGCACACATATTCATACACACACACACACACACACACACACATACACACATACACACATTCTTGTGTTACAGCCAAACATTACATACTCTTAGTCTTCTTTTCTTTTTCTTTCTGTTCTAGTTTGTCTACTGAAGGTGTTTGTCCTTGTGTTTTGTCCAGTTCTGTCTTGTGTGTATAGGTTTTGATCGACTGTTGACCCAATAGTCACTTAGTCAATAACTAAAAAAACTCAAATGGACTGTAAACCAATGGAGATCAAGACTTGGTTACTGTTATTGACAGAGGAAACCTGGTATTGGCTTCAAAATGGCATCATGACCTTTGACCTAGAGTGACCTTAAAAGGTCAAACCTATAGTCTCACATTTTGAGCATTCAAAACTAAAACATATGTGAGGGGTTGCATTTGTTGTTCCTGGCACCACTTTTAATTTATGTTTGATTTTTGTGTGTGATTGTTTTGTTTTTTGTTTATATTTACATTTGTGGTCATTACTTTTCAGGTTTCTACTTCCTGTGACATCATCACAACATGCCTGAGGGGTCACGGCGCGGCAGCCACAAATCGCCTAGCAACACAGGTAAGCACTTAGCATCAGAGGTAAGCACTTAGCAATGCACACAAGCACCCACCAATGCAAGTAAACACCTGGCAACCTACGTAAACACCAGTGCCCAGTGGGTTTAATCCAAGCATCAAACACTGTCAGACAGAAGTGAAACAAACTGGGAAGAGACAAAAGCTGCAGTTCACTAGTCCTCCACTAGGGGCCCATAGACTCCTGTGTTCAGAAGGCCAAAGAAATATGGATAAGAAAGAAATCTGTTTACAGCCTTGTTCAAAAAAACACTGTAGCTTTGATAGTTAATGTTTACCTTCATGACAACTGTGGGGGGTGTGGGGGTGTTATGCCTCATCTGTTTAGATGTTATTTAAAGTCACAGTGTGTCGCTCACATTCTCCAGGTGGCAGTAAACACCTAAATCATTGTAAAAACAGTACTGTGCTGTTCTGCATTCCTAACTGCAGCCACTTTGGGACAAATCGCATGTCTGTACGTTTCATGTTTTTCCACAACCTGCTGTAATGGCGAACACCACAACTCCTCTGTCATCATTTCCATCAAGTGACAAGGTAAGTGTAGAAAAATAAAAACATTCATGAAATGAATGTGAAGAGATTTCAGATACCATTTGTCTCTTGGATGTCTCAGTTATGCTAGTGCTACTGTTTTGGTTATGCTAGTGCTACTGTTTTTATTATCAACTAATTCTCGTTGGTTGTATTGTGTCATTAAACTGGTAGAAATTAAAATCTGAAAAGTTATGTCCTTATATGGATTCAGTGTCTGTTCTTACCTGGAGTTTTTCAGAGTGACCAACAGCAGAAGAGACAGAATGAAGGACTGAAGGAGAATTCAATGTGAAAGAGTGAAGGATTATAGAATAACATCTGTTTTTTTTTTCATGTGTACAGGCTATAGACTGGAGAAGTAGGTTTATGGACTACATTAGTTACTGTTTTAGAATTCATTTCTGTGACATATGAAGATAATCTTGTTAATAAAAGTATTGGTTATCATTATTTAAAATAAGATAATTATTATCTAGATAGATAATTAGCCTCAATGTAAATAAGGACTCAAGTAATACTTATAGTCTGTTCTGACTGGAGTGCAGTTATTTATTATTATTAATAATTATCTAATACCTACAGGCTTTTGCCGTGATACAAAACTAATATCTTTCAATTTGAACATGTATTTGCCTTTCCACTTTGTTTATTTTCAGTGATAACTGGAACTGCTGATTTCCATGGAGGAAAAACAACCTGGATTCCTGTTTGATTTAATGGAGTTGCACTGTCAGAGATGGGGAAGCCCTCAGACCAACCAGGGATTACCTTGGTGCACATGAAAGCTGCCAACAAATTCCCACAGATCATCTTATCATCATCTTACTGCGACCATACCTCATTCTTCCTCTACTGCCTTCATCTCCATCAACAAACACAGCAAGGATGTGACTGTACTGGGCCAAACCAGATGAATACAGATCTGCTATCTACAGATGTTTTATATTCTAGGTCACTTGGTCAGAGAAAAACCAGAAACAAGTGTCCTGCACCCCTTGGACAGAGAGGTTATAAAGTGTATATAATTTTCAATCCCTTTTTTTATATCCAATTGTAGAAAATGTCCCTCATGACTTTTCAAATGTTTGTGTATTATGGAGTATATCTATTAAAACAGTTGATCACAAATGTTTCAGTAGTTCATTCATTTATCAAATTTCACCCATTCACAATAAAACTCACATTATGTTACAATTGAAAGACACTAAATGTAAAGAGCATCTAAACAATATGGATTAGTTAGTGGTGAAAGGGGAGAAGGGGGGGGGGGTTAGTTCCAGGTTAGCTCTTAGCTTTAGCCTGTCTACCTCTTTTAGCTTTAGCCTTTCTACCTCCGTTAGCTCCAGGTTAGCTTTTAGCTTTAGCCTGTCTACCTCCGTTAGCTCCAGGTTAGCTTTTAGCTTTAGCCTGTCTACCTCCGTTAGCTCCAGGTTAGCTTTTAGCTTTAGCCTGTCTACCTCCGTTAGCTCCAGGTTAGCTTTTAGCTTTAGCCTGTCTACCTCCGTCAGCTCCAGGTTAGCTTTTAGCTTTAGCCTGTCTACCTCCGTTAGCTCCAGGTTAGCTTTTAGCTTTAGCCTGTCTACCTCCGTCAGCTCCAGGTTAGCTCTTAGATTCAGGCAGCGCAGCCTTTAATAGGTGTCAATCAACCCCCCCACACTATCCGCTCCACCATTTTTGGAATTTCTGGGAGTGACAAATGCATGATGCTGTCAAGATGACAACGGTGGGAAGCAAAGAGACAATGGTAACCATAGCGATGGTGGGAAATGCTCACATGATCAGAAACTTTGTCCATTTGAATAAAAACTGTCTGTAATTAAAAAACACAAAAAACACATATGTAAGAACAATATGTACAAGGACGTTTGGAACAGACAAGTTTTAGTTCTAGCTCAACTTTCACCCAGAGTTGTGACTTCCTGTCACCAAAACAGAGACGCTAGAGGTTATTATACACACACACACACACACACACACACATACATACATAAATACACACTGAGAGGCCCAGTAATGAGCTGTAATTACACACAGACACCATGTTTAGTTGCTCGGCTGTTATATTGGTTTTTAGAGTTAACATTACCACACACATGCACAAACACACACACACGCACACAAACAAACACACACACATGCACATACCTTCCTGCAGACACACAATCACACACCAATATATCGTTTGTGCAGGAAGTTGTATGGTTTGTGGTGATAAAGTGAAAGACTGAACAGTGTTTTTGTGCTGCTACACACACATATATACACACACACACGCACACACATACTTACAATAAAATGCCGATGTGTTGATTATAGCCATAGAAAAGGAACGAAGCAGAAAATAGAGAGAACGCCCAAAGATAAAATTGTAGAAAAAGAGCTAGATGAATGATAGAATAGAAATGGAGAAAGGGAGGAGGAGGGGGTGGGGGATGGGGGGCAGAAAGAGGGGGAAAAAATAGGAGAATCTGGATGTTTGAGTCCCAAAAAAATACATTTTGTCCATTTTGTTGATTATTTTGATAATTTTTCTTCATTTTGGCCTGTGATTGGCTGTTGAACCCAAACCCATCATATAAACTCTGTTCTGATTCAACCAGTTTTATTTGACTTAAACATTTATTCTATACTTTTATTTATTATTTTGTGTTAGTATTTCTTTCAACTTCTGTATTGGATACCTTGATTTTATTCTATACTATTATTTTATTATTTGCATTAACAGTGAAGTCATTGAATTTTGTGCTGAATATCAGATAAGTTGGAATTATTTTTTTTTTTCTTCTTCTTGGAAAATTGATGTGTGATGCTCCAACATGTTGGGTCGTTGTTACCATGGTAATGACAGTGAGCATTTGCTCTTATGACTGTAATCAAACCCACTGGAATCCACTCAACCTCTAGTTTCACATCTACTTAAAGTGGAATGCTGCGACGCTAATATCCTGTCGCTAACATCCACATTTCTTTGACTTCACGCCTTCTAAACCTTTATTTAAACCTCTATGTTCCTGTCAGATTTTATGACTTTGGGACATAAAATGAAAAAGCAGCATTGGGTTTGAAAATTCCACGTTTCTGCACATGTGCATGGAAATTATTATAAAGAAGAGTGGAGTTTGGAGTTCCTCAGGGCATATTCATTGGTCTGTTGTTGTTCTTATGGTTAAGTTTTGGGCTTTCCACAGTGGGGTACCTGTACCCCCAGGGGTATTAGGATGAAATATATGGGGTCCAGAAGAGGAGGAAGGAGTAGAGACACTTTGAGATTTGAAAAAATATAAAAAGCCTTTAATAATAATTTTTTTTATAATAATACAAGAAATAAATGTAATACTAAACATGGAAATTCTAATTTACAAACACATGGGCCTGCATGTTGCGGCCATCTTGGCCTTCATCAGGGCATAGACAAAGAAAGTAGGTCACAGGTTATAATGGGACTCATAAGTCTCCTAGGGGGTGGAGTCTTCACATCATGTGAAGACTCAATTTTATATATATATATATATATATATTTAATATGGGTGTATATGCACCCCATACCTCAAGTACCACATATGTACTCAAATTTTAATCTAACTTTTCATTATAGTAAATAGGTAAATGTGTGGTTTTGTGGTAAATGTGCTGCCGACATGTGTGAACGGTTTACAGATGTTTGTGCAGCAAGTGCATAAGCTAACCATTCAACTTCCTGTTCTGTCCAAAACACCAACGACAAACACAAAACACAAAACAGAACTATATTTTAAAAAGTCTATTTTAGGGCTACTACACTGTAAAAAGTCTCCTTCAGGTGGTACACTACTGTGAAACAAAAAATCAATTTCAGGGGGTACTCCACTGTAAAAACTCGATTTCAGGGATACTTTCCTGTAAAAAGTTGTTACACCACTGTACAAAATTTATTTCAGGGGTACTTTGTGGTTAAAAAACTAAAAGTCTGTTTCAGGAGGTACTCCACTGTAAAAAACTTTAGATAGAACATGACACTGATGTTCACTGACACTGGAACTATTTTAATTTGACTCTTGAACTCAACACTCTTCAAATGTTGAATTGTCTCATTGAACCTGAAGGCACCATCGGGCCCTGAAGGCACTGTGGGCCGCTGCTGTTGCCATGGTTACTTGGTCCCACCCGTGGACAGACATGAACAGCTGTTAAAGTTGTTCCTGTCCAAACCTGCAGTCGTTATCACCACAGGAAAATATTTAACAGCGTGTTCACAAATTCCATTGGACCGGATGTCTGGATCTGGAACCGGGTCCACGTCAGCTCAGGACCCAGGTCCAGACAGGTCCACGTCAGTCCAGGACAGGTGCAACCATGTCTTGGAAACAGGAAGTGGTTTGAAGAGGGTCAGCGGGTCCACATTTTTAACATTCATTAATTGTGTTTCTGTTCTGGTGGGTTTGAAGGACTGGACCGGATTGATGTGGAACCGGGTTCAAGTGTGTCATTGTGTGTTCATGTAGGTTCATGCAGACCCGGGTTCATGTTCAGTTGTAGTTCCTCTAGGATTGAGTTAATAATTCATGTGTTAGTAACTGATGTTTGAACCAGGCTGTAAACAGGTTTATTTCTGCTGTGAACTTTGACCTTTTCAACATTAGAGTCTCTGGCCCCTAGTGGAGGACTAGTGAACTGCAGTTTGTGTCACTTCCTGGTTTGGTTCTCTCTTGACAGTGTAAGGGTGTGTTCGAGACCGCATACTACATACTTATAGTATCCATACTTCGTACTGCCGGCTCAGTGATCGGACAGTACGTACAGTGTTTACACTGTAGCATACAACATGATAACCCACAATGCATTGTGCTGTTATCCGAGCAAAAATCTACAGGGCGAAGCTGGTTTCACTTGAGCTCTAAACTCTTTAAATACATCAGTTTATTGATTTTTTTTTTTTATTCAGGTGAGAAAGTCCCTTTATAGATGTTGAATGTGGCGTTTGTTTAAATACCACCCATTTACAATTTTGTTCAGAGGAATTTACAAAATAAAACACCCCTTTCCCTTTCTTATACGAAAAACTACACTGATAAATCTGGGATTTTCCTTTTAAATCTGAACCAAACTACTAACATGACATCTCATGAACCCATCTCATTCTAGCCGGTCATGATCAGATCATGATGCCTTACCAGCGGAGAGTTGTGTTGGCGAGGAGATAGAGATCAGTGCATCGTCTTTGGTACATCATGGTCACCATCAAGTCAGGCTTGTTGTCAGATGTCACTTACTGTGATTTATATTTGTTTAAAGCATTTATTGTATATTTCAGTCACTGTAAATCCAATGACAAAATCACTAACATCACACACCGCCTAGCCTGAAAATTGGAGGGAAAATCTTTTCCAGCTTCAGACATGCACATCATAAAGCAATAAAGTCATGTGAATTAAATAATTGAATTAAGTTTCTTAAAATAAATGGCCACATGATCAAAACAAATGTTTAACACATTCTTGTGCAGAAGGCTGTACTGTCAGACGTCACATTACATCATGTTGCATTGCATCTTGGGTAATGTCAGTATGAGTAGGATGCTCATGATGCATACTCGAGATTTCTGCCGAATCTCGGATGCAACCAGGAACTTATCGCATACTGCCAGTGTAAACACTGCATACTCAAAAAGTTAATATGAATAGTACACAAGTATGCGGTTTCGAACACAGTCCAACTGTTGTTTGTAACATCTGAAAACAGACAGGCGCCATT
This sequence comes from Siphamia tubifer, assembly GCA_020466265.1. Classification (NCBI taxonomy): domain Eukaryota; kingdom Metazoa; phylum Chordata; class Actinopteri; order Kurtiformes; family Apogonidae; genus Siphamia; species Siphamia tubifer. The sequence continues at coordinate 44,562,488 of CM035795.1, read as the reverse complement.
TTGGCTCCTTTTACAAACACTAATATTTTACAGTATACTACTACTTATTAATACCTTCTCTGTCTCTGTCTCTCTGATCTGTCTCTCTCTCTCTCTCCAGCTGCCAAGCGTCCCTCCTCGGTCTCCTCTCTCAGTGGGATTGTGGGTAGGATGATGTCCTCCTCTGACCGTGGCGCCTCCTCGTCTTCCTGCACCTCCGTCAACACGGTTGGTTCAGAGGGTGAGCGACCCGCCTCCCTGTCTCTGTCCTCCTCGACCTCCTCCGTCTCCCTGCAGGACGCCTCCCACTCCTCCTCCTCCTCCTCATCTTCGCTGCCGTATGGCACTGTCCCCGCCTACAATGCCTCTTCCTGCTCATCCTCCTCCTCGTCCACGCCCAAGAGAAACAGTTCTGACATCAGCTTGGACCTCACGCCCCTCATTGGTGGAGGCGGGGCATGTG